>OVBE01000557.1:0-48028 GCA_900406425.1 Iberis pinnata | reverse complement strand
TCAGGTTTAAAGTCAAGTTAACATGCATGATTTTAGTTTGAAAATAGTTATCAACATGAAACACGAATGTTGTTTAATCTCCTCTCGAAANATTAAAACAACACTCTCGCATGCAATAACACTTATTCATCTAAATTAGGTCAGGTTTCTAAATCAAATCTCTTTGTATTTATTAACCTATTATCAATGAACTAGGTGATCAAGCTAATTCATGCATTAAGAACAAATTTAGACTAAGAACCTATCAATTTCAATCCTACAATGTTAAACCTAACACTCAACCTGGTTTCCCTAGGAAACCCTAAAACCTAACTAATGAATTACTCAGACATTGATATGCAATAACAGATCAAAATCAAAGAAGAACACATAATTTAAATTAAAATAGGATATATATAAAAACTGGGTTCAAAATTTCTTCTCCAATTCAGGAATTCAATCTCCCAGTAAAAGCTCTCAAGTTTGCAAAAGTAAAAGGTAATCTAAAATAACCTAAGCCAACATGCTTTTATAGTTTAGAATAATAAAAATAGAAATAGGAAAAAGTGGGATAAGTTGAGGACTTTTCTGTAAAAAATGAAAATATTCTTCAAATCTCGCAGGCACGTTGGACCGATCGGTCCAGGCTCAGACCGGTCGGTCCGTCTTCTCCGGATCACTGTGGACCGATCGGTCCAGATCCAGACCGGTCGGTCCAAAGTTTCTGTTTCTTCGGATGTTCTGACCGATCGGTCCAAGAGTGGACTGATCGGTCTGAAGTCTTCTTGACTTCAATTCTTCAGATTCATCAATATGAAATCAGATTGGTCTTCAATTCTTTATTTAGTCAGATTCCATCCAATTATATAGCAATTCAGCACTTTTGATCCAAATCGACCCGAACACCTGAAAGTCTTAGAAAGTTCAAATTTTACAAAGAAAGAGCTCAGATAATACAAGTTTAGCAGGTATAAATGCCCACTAAAATGCATTAAATCTGAGTAATATCAAAAATCAAGCCCATAAAGGGTATTACAAACCCCACAAAGAGGGAGGTACTAACCCACAAAGGGTAATTGCTCTCAACCTGAGAGGAGACGGCAACTACAACTCCTAAAAGGAGTGAAATAAGTCCCGAAAGACCACAAATTCTAGAAAACATTCTAGACCGACATAAACGAACCCGACATATCGGGAATTTTTGTACCGGATGTAAACCCGAACGAGATTGATTTTCCCTAACTAAAAACAATAAGTTGACAATTATTGAAACTACAAAAAACCAAAGACACTTAGATATTTACAGTCTTGACAGACAAAAACTAAAACAAAAGATTTTATGGGCCTGAAGTAAAAACGAAGTGGGCCTCAAGAGATTTTTTCGGCCCATTTCAAACTCCATCACCAAGAAGTATGCCTTAGACAGCAAGAGATTCTCTCCGCCACCAACCACCATCTGTCGAAGGAACGAGATCCCTAACCACCGCCACACAACAACAATAGCTAACATAAAAAAAAGTTGAAGTCAAATGGAACAACACCCAAGGAGGAGACGGCCGCCAAAACTTCACCCACCCTCCACGAACTCCGGCAATCGATAGTCTTCGTCTCATCAATCTAAGGACCCAAACACCACCAGATCGAGCATATCGTCTTCTCATAAGCCGCATGCATCGCAAGAGACGATTAAATCGCCAGTATATGGACCTGCAAAATAGAAATCATTGAAAAAGAGCAGGCTGGTCCGAATACGATGAAGCTAAGGAGAATAGAAGACATGCACAGCGGCATCGATACGGTCGCCGGAGAGATGACGAAAGGAGACTATAGAACCGAGATCGATCAAGGAAAGGGGAAGAGATCCGAAAAGAAAAAGCAAAGACAACAAGAAAAAGAAGGAGCCGCTGAACGCCAGCGTGAAAGCTGGTCGCCAGCGGCGGAAAGAACAATCCGGCGAGATCAGTGATCGAGAGAAGAAAAAGAGAACTGTAGAGAGAGGATTTAGAGTTTAATGCGTGTATATATATATATATTTGATAGGAACATTATTTATTTTCTTTTTGTGTATAAATGACATCTTAAAATAAATTTCTGGCTCGACCACTAATTATTACACTCTTAGAAACTATAGAGATCCTGGGTATGTGCTTTATTCGAGCCGAGAAAAAGTAATTAATCAAAGCTCCAATTTGTTGTGCTATTTCGTAGCTTTTGGGCAAATGATAGCTCGAACTTTGGAAGAACTGTTACTAGGCTCCCTTCAGCAGAGTTGCCTTGTAACCGCGCAGTCCTTCTAACCGCCCAAGATCCATCGAAGAAATCTTTTCTTTTAAACGAATGTTCAAATTAGACCTAAAATACCTACTGATGTTTCAGCCTCTCTCATGAGTCATGACGCTTCCAAACGGTTGTTGTATCCGTTCTGATCAGCTAAATGTCGACGTTTATAAATCAGGCCCGATCATATGACAAAGCTTCTTCAGGCCCCTTGGGCTGGTACATAAGGTGAGACTTAAACTATACAATTTTTAACTAAGTCTTCCTTAATTCATATTTGTTTGTTTGTTTACTTATTTCCCTTGGCTTACAGATGAATAATTGTATAACTCACCAATCTCAATCTTAGAGGCTTAAACTACCAAATTGACTGTTCCAATTTTCGTAGATTCCAAGTTCGTTCTGAGAAACCGAAGGCCTTACTTCTTGCAATGCATCTTTAAAGTCCTACATTTTTTTATAAAACCAGAATACATTAACCCAAAAAGAAATGATAAATAACTCAATTTTGTAAACTTAATCAATACCTCAAGAGTCACAAGACGCATATCATCTTTCGTCAAGTTTGTTATTTCTATGCCTCGTTTAAGAGCTTCCCTTAATGGACCCATTGTTGCATCTTTCACCAAGTTCTTCATGTCCGACCCCGAGTATCCTGCCATGGATGTTCAACCACGTCCAAATGTATATTTCCATATTGACTTCCTATTAGGGGTGGGCATTTCAACTGAACCAAACCAAATTTTGTTCCGTTTGGTTTATTCGGTTATTTTGGTTCCATTCGGCGACTTTTTTAATTTAGTTCGGTTTACGGTTCGTCAACAATTATATTTTATACTTTTTTAACCAGACCAACCCAAACTTGCTAAAATTTGACCGAATAAACCGAAAATTAACCTAATAATCTGAAAATTAACCAAAATTGAACTAAATTAAGATTTTCGAACCGAACAAACCGAATGCTGAACCGAAACGAACCAAACTTGCTAAAATTTGACCGAATAAACCAAAAATCAACCAAAACTTAATCGAAATTAAGATTGTTGAGCCGAAAAACCGAAATTTTATTCGGTTCAATTCGGAAAAATAAACCGAATAAACCGAATGCCCACCCTTACTTCCTGTGATTAAATTTACCTTCAGTTAAGTTGCATATGGTGTTCATATCATCTTCTGACAATGTAAACAATCCATCTTTCTTTAGAAGATTCTGTATAATCCATGCTCTTGCTTCTTCAATAACAAAACACAACCATATTCATAAAACAAAACCAGACAATAGCATATGAAGAAGTTGTGTTTATCATTCTTTACCCGATGAAGGAAGAGGAATGTAGAGTCGTTTGGTAAGTCGTCTTCTTGCTGCTTCATCAAGCTCTTGGGGTCTATTTGTTGCCCCTGGTCAATTAACAAGATAAAGTTACTTTCACAAAACTCATACCTGCATGTTCGTCCATTTTTTTTTTTTACCTATTAGGAGAATTTGCTCGCTGCCACTGTCGAAACCTTCCATCTCAATCAGGAATTGTGTCTTAAGCCTTCTACTTGATTCATGTTCACCATCAGACTTACGCTGTGGCAAAAGGGTGAGTTAGGAGCTCATCAACAGTTAAGAGTTGAGAGGTTACAACAAACCTGAGAAAGTAAAGAATCTATTTCATCAACAAAGATAACTGCAGGCTGGCGGCAACTCGCAACTCCAAAAAGAGCTCTAACTAACTTTTCACCTTCGCCAATCTGCATTTAAATGTACAAGCTTCAAGTTCTGTAAGGAAATGAAAAAGCATATAAAAGACATCTGCAACAGGAAGGAGATAACGTTATCCCCTGCTGCGTACAAGTTCTGGCATATCCAAACACTATCATTGTCCTAAAGTTCACAAAAAATCCCCACGGAAATAAGCAAACATATGGAACTAACCCATTTGCTTGTCAATGAACTGGCTGATATATAGAAAAAAGTTGCTTTGGCTTCTCCAGCTATAGCTTTTCCAATCATCGTTTTACCAGTTCCCTGAAATGCAGTAGATATAAATCCAGTCCAAGTGACATTTTTCGGTATTGGAATGGATAAAGGTACTTACTGGCGGGCCAAAGAGAAGAAGTCCTTTTCCAGGTGAACGACAACCTTTGAAAATATCAGGACGTAACAATGGCCAAATGACCATCTCAGTTACACACTTTTTAGCATGCTCCAAACCAGCTGCACATCAATAACTCATGATGAGAACTCCAGAAGAAACTGGGATAATAATGCACACTGCAGCTAAACATGATTTTATCATCTTACTATACCAATATCATCCCAGCGGACATTGGGGTCTCGATCCATAATTTCATTGCTGACATGCTCTATAAGACGAGGTTCTAAGTTTCTCAACTTCTCAGGAAGCTCACCATCAGGACCACATAGCATCTCCAAACTAAAACAGGATTGCAAATAATTGAACATGCAGGTAATCTCAGAAGCTTAGTTGATCTTTTCAGTATTAAGAGCATATAAGGCTACTAACCAACAATAGAAGCTCCATATTACAAGGATTGCAAAAGGAATTGATTGAACACAGAATCTGAATAGGCAGGTTTATATGCAACTAAACAATAAACTTCAGTAGAGGTCAACCATGAACAAGTGACCAAAGAAGTTTTAGGATATGTAATTAATTTTCTAGTCTTATTAGCATCAAAGACTATTTTTGATTCATTATAGTTTTCCAATGTGAAATAAGTACAAAAGCAATATAAATAGAAACCTAGTTAGAGAAGGGTAGAGACAGCATAATAGCCCAAGAGACGGTGTCAAGAGGAGCAGAGAGAATAAGCTTATGAGTTGTAGACACTGATGATATCAAAAGGAGCATGTGCTTTCTATTTTGCTAAAGATCTTAAATCATAAATATAAGAAGTAATACAACTTACCATGTTCTGGTCGAGTCATCCAGTGCATCATCAGTCTTTCCACCAATTCGAGATGTCATGTTTCCAACATTACTCCCATTGGATTTAACAGGAGGAACAAAATTACCACGGTATCCACGTCTTAAATACCCTCCTGGTTTTGAACCGTATCCCCTAGCTAATGCATTTTTATCACTCTGCGGAGAAAGCGACAAATTCGGTGACCCGGTTGATCCTCGTTTTTGTTTTACGTCCATTTCCTAGAGCAAGAGAGATAGTAGTCAACATATGCACATGGTAACAAAGCACATAGCTCAAAAGATTATGTTACGCAAAGTAGAGATGCTGGCTCACGAAATCAGAATAAGGAACATACATATTTATAAATTAAGAGAGAGAAAGAGAGAAAGAGACATTAGTTAACATATGCAGATTTTAAGAACAGCAAAATTTGACAGATTAGGCTCGGAATAGTTGAGATGCTGATTCACATACAACAGATTTAAGAACTTCTAATAGAGTTTAAAGTGTGAAATCGAGATGAATAGTCAAAGATCCTTCTACCAATTTTGTTTTGGCGGTTACAAATCCATTAGCAGCTCCATCTGCCCTCATTTCAACATCATTTGCGAGGCTGCTGGTTTCTGCATGAGCTCGCTTTGTTCCAAAACCAAGTCCTTGGCTTCTCTGGAGAATGACACATTCATCAGAGGCACTGTCTTGATTGTTCATGGAAATTCTGCGCTGATTATCTGTTTTAGCCATGCTGTTTCCATACAATGATGTTAGTCTGGCTTGAATCATTGACCTTGATGGTTTGGGAATGACTTTATGTGCATCCAGTCGCTCATCCTGAACAAGAAGACATAGGCTCATTATCTAGATTCAAGCAGAACAAATCTTAATTCCCTATACGTGACCCTCAAATAAGAGTTTATAGCAATGCTTATAGAAAGCATAGTGGAAACAGGAAGAAAGGACATGAAACATGCCTGCATTTCCAAACTATAGAAGGAAAAGCTGTTCACAAGAGAATTACCATCTCTTTAACATCCTTTCCATTAGATTGGCTGAGATGAACACAAAAGTATTTTGATTGTTTAATCTTCTCCGCATCAAATTTGCCTGGACTCCCAAAAATGGAACCTGGATCTGTTTTTGCAAATTCAAACGCTTTCCTGGATACATCAAGAAACACACCATAAAAGGTACTCTAAAAATTTCAAAAGTGTATGTAATATTGTGGACAAATGAGCACTCATTTATACGAATCCACTTCAAGGTAACTCAGATTTTTGCATTCTATTGACAGTTCAGTTTAGACAAAATCTTCTTAGATTTACAGATAAATAGCAAACATACTTTCAATACCCAACAATTCAAGCCACACTGATAAGACTCGACTAAACTCAGCAAGTAAAATCCAACCCGTTAAACATGTATAGAATGGAAAAAGCTCAGGTACCGGTCCGAATCTGCAACGAGGCCTTCGAAAGCTGAATCAACCTTAGAGGCAACTTCCCGGCGGATAGGACCGATTAAACCACGATCAGCTTCAGTGACAGAGCGAGAATCGAGGAAACCTAGAAGACGAAGCCCAAGGATCTGAGTGGAGGAGAAATCAGATTTGTTCAAGAATTGGTCGGCACCAAAGAGCAGCGATTGGAGGCGCTTCAAGTTCTCGTCCACCTCCTTCCTCCAGCACAATGCCTCCGTATCTCCTTCTTCTTTCACGGCCACAAGCTGCGGTGGTTTGAGCATCGGAGAAGAAAACGGCGACGGACGCTTTCCCGCCATTACTACCCTCTCTAATTTTCTTCCTTTCGCCGTCCCCAAATGTGCCAAAACCCCTGAAAGGAAATTCAAACGCAGTTACCTTCACTATCACACGTAATGTCTTGCAATGTAATAGCGCAAGTGAGAAACGGCGTACAGTTTCTTTGGATATTATTGATGTACAGTGAGCTAAAAACCTATGCTTTTTTTTTCAATAATAAATTTAATATAAGATTTAAGGTTTTAGAAAGAGAGAGAAAAACACATATAGACCAAGAAAACAGAGCCAGAACCCAAAATTAAGCAGACATGCTTCTATCATGAGAGATTAATTCCGATAACCAAGAAGGATGAGAGGCTGCCACATAAGAGTGAATTCGATTATCTTTGATCACTGATTTTGCAATAAGGCTTGCTCCTTTATTCGAAGCTACCGATTCAACAAAAAATTCACATTGATGGAAGGATTGCTGGAGCAGAGAGATTTCATCAGTGAAAGCTCTTAATGCAGGCCATTTTCCTGGATTGTTGATGGAGAGAATTGTCTGAGATGAGTCCGATGCAAAAAGAACATGTTAGCATCTGTGATGAGCCATACTTTCAATCGCCCAAGTCATACTACATTGGTACGATTGTTGTTTAGATATGACATTTGCAAAAGCGCGCCTACTATGATAGATGACATTAGCATTGATGTCTCGAAGGATCCAGGATGAACCAGCCAGTTTCTTTTCTTTGTTATAGGATGTGCCTATGTTGCATTTTAACCATCCTTCAGGAGATCTTTTCCAATGATGATTGTGATGGTTTTGAGCTCCTGAATGTTGTGAAGTTGAGTTGCTCTCTGATACTGTAAACCAAAGGTCAGCTTCCTCTTTTGTTTTCTAAAATATGGCAAGAGGGTTCAGAGGAAAACTTTCATAGATGAATTTGTTCCTGCTTTTCCATATATACCACAATGTCCAAGGAAAACATCTTCTAATACCAAGAGGGCAAAGATTTTTTTTTTGAAGACACAAAGAGGTGGTATATATTGGAAAAGACAGATGCTTGATCAAAACCTCCTTTAGGTGATGGGAATTCAGAGATTGCCCATATTTGTCTTGCAAAAGGACATGTGAAGAGCATGTGATTGATAGATTCACCTTGTGATCCACACAATTGACATCTTCCATCTGTGTTTATACCTCTTCTTGCCAGTGAGTCATCAACTGCTATTGCTTTGTTGAGGACCTTCCAAATGAAGTGTTTGATCTTGGATGAGGTAGAAAAAGTCCAAACCTGTGCTTTGATGTCATTTAGTGAAGGAAGAGCTGCAGTTGTGGATATATGGTTGAGATCCTTTGAGCATGCTGAGAGCCAGTAGCCTGTTTTAACAGAGTATTCATCCGAGACTGTGAATTTCCAAGTCCAAAAATCCTCTCTAAAAAGAGCTAGTTTGATGTTTTGGATGTCATGGATGTCCTCTTGGTAGAATAGGTGATGAAGCTTGTTCATATCCCACGATCTTGTATTGTGATCTATTAGAGATGATATCTTCTGGTCCAGGTTAATGATTGGCTGTTTGATGAGTGGGGCTCTGTACTTTCCTTCTTTTGGAATCCATTTATGAGTCCAAGTATTAATAGTTTCTTCATTGCCTATTCCTTTATGCAGGCCCTGTTTCAGTAATGTCTTTCCAAAGAACAAGCTTCTCCAGATGAATGATGGACTGTTTCCCATTTTAGATTGAAGGAAATCATGTTTCCTGTAATATCTGCTCTTTAGGAATCTTGCCACCAAGCTATTTGGATTAGAAGTAAGTCTCCAAGCCTGTTTTGCCAATAAAGCTTGGTTGAAGCATCTGATGTCCCTGAAACCTAAACCTCCCATATTTTTTGGGAGACAACATTTGTCCCAACTAACCTAGTGTATCTTTCTTTTATGTTCAACATTGGTCCACCAAAAGTTAGCCATTGCAGAGGATAATGCTCTACATGTGGAGAGAGGCAGCTTGAAGACAGACATAGCATAGATGGACATGGCTGATGCAACTAATTTTAATAGCACATGTTTACCACCTTGTGAGAGAAGCTTAGGGAACCAGGAGTTTAGTCGAGAGTGTAGGCCTTGTTTTACATAGTCTAGCATCTGGATCTTGGATCCACTGAAAGCCTCGGGTAGTCCTAGATATGTACCTGCTCCTCCTGTGTTTGAGATGCCTAGCAACAGGTGAATGGCTTGTTTGACATCTTCTTCAATCTTTGCACCAAAGTTAAGAGATGATTTCTCCTTGTTCACATATTGCCCTATGACTGATTCATACCTTTGAAGGATGTTGGCTAGGTGACTGGCTTCTTCAACTGTAGCTTTGCAGATTAAAATGCTATCATCAGCAAATAATAAATGGGTGATGGTTGGTCCATTGATATGAAAACGGATTCCATAGATTTGGTGTCCTATTTCTGCCTTTTTGAAGAGAAAAGATAGACCCTCCGTGCACAGAACAAATAGAAAGGGGGACAAGGGGTCCCCCTGTCTTAAGCCCCTATGAGGATGAATGAGGCCGTGAGCTGTGCCATTGATTAGTACAGAGTATGATGCAGTAGTAACACAATACATAATCTTGCATATCCAGGAGGAGTCAAAACCCATTGCTGTAAGTAATGCTTCTAGGTAAGGCCATTCTATACGGTCAAAGGCTTTTGCCATGTCAGACTTGATGACCATGTGAGAGGTTGAGATTGTGGGGTGGGTTCTTAGTACATGGACCATCTCATGTGCTACTATAATGTTATCCGAGATCAATCTTTGTTCTACAAAAGCAGATTAGGTGGCTGAAATGAGATGAGGTAGGTGCGCTTTCAGTCTTAATGATAGGATTTTGGCAATGATCTTATATAATACTGTGCAGAGACTTATAGGCCTAAGGTCTTTCATGAGTGTTGGATGGGGAATTTTTGGGATCAAGCAGATCTGGGTAAAGTTCCACTCTCTTGGGAATGAATTTGTTCTGAAAAAGTGCTGCACTTCTTGTGTGATTTTTGGACCTATGATATCCCAATAGGTGTGGAAGAACAAGGCATTAAAACCATCATAACCAGGGGAGCTTGCAGGCTTGAGAGATTTGACTGCTCTGTAGATTTCTGACTTTGTAACTTGTGCTTTTAGAGCAGAATTCATGGATGCTGAGACCTTGCTTTCAAAACCTGAGAAGAAGTCTTGGACATTTGTGGGATTAGTTGATGTGAATAGAGCTCTGAGGTAGGTTGCTGCCACCTCTCCTTTTGCTGCTTCAGAACATTGTTTGTGTCCAAGAGAGTCCATTAGATAGTCTAATCTTTTTGTTGATCTATTTGCCTTTACAGAAGAGTGGAAAATTTTGGTGTTTAAATCACCTTCTTGGAGCCATCTTTCCCTACTTTTTTGTTTCCAAAACTGTTCTTCTTCTTTATAAGTCGTAGCCAAATTCCTTTTTAAAGTGTAGAGATGAGAGGGCCTTGGGTTTGCTCCTGAGATTTCAGTTTCCAGTTCTTGTTCCAGCTGTTTGGACTTGAGTCTTGAGTTGGTGTTGTGTGTCCTCTTCCATCTGGCTAGAGAGTGTCTAATTGTTGCTAATCTTGCTGTGATGTGGGGTTGGTACTGGTCTTGTGGTCTTTGAGTCCAGGATGATTGGATTACTCTTCTTATCCCTTCTTGATGTATAAGCCTGTTATCAAAAATGAATATGTGGGTTGATGATGATGAGTGGATTGATCAAAACTGGACGATGGTCAGATCGTCTCATGTCCAGGAAGGTTTGAGTTGAAGTGGGGAAGGATGAGTGCCAGCCTTTGTTAGCAAAACATCTATCCAAATAGCTTTGTATCCTGTGGGAGTATCTGAAGCCAGCCCAGGTAAAAGAGTTACCTATGGATTGAAGCTCAGTGAGTTTACAAGCAGTAAGCATGTCATTGAATGGTGCAAAAGTTGAGGCAGGTTTGAGTGGTCCTCCTATCTTCTCTTCATTGTTGCATATATCATTGAAATCTCCAAATAGGCACCAGTCATCTGTTCTAGTGATGCCTAATCTACTGAGCCTTTCCCATTGATTGAGTCTTTGCTTTGGTATCGGATTGCCATAAATACAAGAGGCAAAGAACTTAAACCCTTCAATATATACAAGGAGGTCTATTACATTTTTATCAGCTGATAATATAGATACCCTTACAGAATTTTTCCAAAAAATAGCAAGACCACCCCCATGACCAACAGGTTCAACCGTATAAACATTATCATAGCCAAGCCAAACTCTAAGATCTTCTAAAACATTCTTGTTGTTCATTGTTTCCATCAAAAACAGAATCTCAGGGAAGAAAAAAGTGCTTAAGTCCCTGAGATGAGGAATTGTCAGGCCTTCAGGGGTGCCAAGGCCCTGGCAATTCCAGGAAATGATGCTCATGGTGCTAGAGGTGGTTCCCCTTTGGAAACCACCTCAGGTTGATTGAGCCTGGGAGACTTTGAGAAGCCTCCACCTTCTGCAGTGATCTTTCTCTTTGTGGAGCCACTTGTTCTCTGTGGTACTTCAGCTTGAGAGTTGATGGATTGTGTCTTTGTCTTCCTGGTATACTTCCTCTTCGCTTTCAGGGGCTTCAGAGATGGGTGAGACAATGATTTGGTTCTTCCAAGAACTGCAAGATCTGTTTGGTGGTGATTATCTGCTACAGCTTCAAACTTGAATAAGTCAGGATGAGTATACTGAGGTAGGAGGGATGGATAAGGAGGTGTTGATCTTGCTGCATGAATTGCAGAGTGAAGGAGCTTTGGCTGAGCTGGTCTAGTGTTTTGAGAAGAGATACTGTCACTTGGATTTGTGATCTCTTGGACGATACCTTTTCCTTTCTCTATCATGCTAGTGATCTTTCTGGTTGGTTCCAATCTGAGTACACTTCTTTGAGCCTCTGGGTCATTATCAAGATTCCTGATAGATTGTCTCACACGTTCTTCTCTGATTCGTCTCTCTGTTCCTTCCCCTGCTAAAAGATAGAGCCTCATATGATCCATTACTTCTGTGGCAATTTTCAACCTCCCTGTAATTGGGTCTACACCAACTTGGTCCTCAGAAAGAACACCAAAAAGAGGGTCTATTTTTTGTAAGATATTCATCGGGTTTAAAGGGGAGTCTTTAGCAGGAGTGGGTTGAGACGATGATGCTGATGAGTTGGAGGCTTGGAGGAAAGGACAGGTCTCCTTTGAGTGAGTCAATCGTTGACAGTGATAACACCTCTTCTGAACCTTTTGGTAGTCATAGAGAATGGTAATATTTTCACCATTGGGGAGAGTAATAATCTTTGATCTGCGTAGAGGATTCCGGATATCAAATTTAACTTTGAATTTAACATAATCTTGTCTCTGAGGCTTGTCTGGATCGAAGTCGATTTCCTGCACTTCTCCCAGGATACTTCCAAAGGCTTTAATGGCTGCTTCAGTGTAGTTATTAACAGGGATGTTTCTAATTTTCACCCAGATGAAGAGGAAATTAAGATAATCAGGAGGAGGAGATTCAACCCATCTTTCAATAGTCATAGCCCATTCATTGTAGTTCCACACTCCTTTCTCAATGATTATGTCCAGATCATGTTGGTAATCGAAGATAAATTGGAATCTTTCTTGGTTTAGTGCCATTTTCTAGGTATATCAAGGATCAGACTAGACATCTTCTGGTGGTTTGGGTTTAGAAGTCGGCCGATCAAGCTGATCTTATTTTTGTGACTTGAGCTGAATTCTGGTTAGTTGGGAAGGATGAAAGGTGTATCAGGATCTTCAGAGAGCTTTAAAGTTTTCATAGCTTCATTAATATTATCATTCATTGTGAGTTTGTGGTAGGTAAGAAAGATGAAGAATTTATGGAAGGAGAGAGTGATGATAAGGTGATCAATTGATGAGAGATCGGATGAAGAGGTGGATGATGAATAGCGATGAATAGGAAGAACAGGGGAAATGTGGACCACTAGAAGGGAATCTTTTAACTGTTTGAAAGCTCTAAGTGAGAGAGAGAGACTTAAGCCCAATGCTTGGGAGATCTATTCTTTTGTTTCCGTTGCAGACAGACATAGCACTGATTTAAAAACCTATGCATCAGGATAAACTATCCAAGCTAATACCAAACCAAAATAATATACATGAAGTTTAATTATAATTTTTTTATAAAGTTTATATTTATATAATCCAAATACAACCATGTACATTTTTAAGCCTACACTAGAAATACAAACAAGTCTTTAAACAAAATTTAACAGGTCTAGATTGGGTTTCCCCTATGACCTAGACTAAAACAAGAGACTTAAAAAATCGTAGAAATTTAAAAAAACCTAAACTCTCATAACCGCCGCTGGCGTAATCTGCGGATTCGTCGGCGCCATCCAACGACCAACGGCAACTCCTAAGTTGGTGGTGATACATAATCGTCACCACGACCCACAGACAGAGAAAAAGAGTAGGGTGTAACAGGCCAGAATCATCTCGAACCGGGGCAGAGGAAAATAGTAGGTTTATAGTTACAAGATGAATGATGATATGACTATAGAGGAAACCATTAATGATTTTATGAGGTTAATAACTGATATAGAGAATGTCAAGGTAGTAGTATCATACGAAGACCAAGCCATCATTCTACTGATGTCCTTGCCCAAGTCATTTGAGTCCTTATAAGACACTTTGAAATATGAAAAATAGTCTCTTTCTCTTGATGAAATCATTGGAGCTATCAGGCCTAAAGAACTTGAACTAGGAGCAAGTGGAAAGCTCACAAAATCAGTTGGAGAGGCTTATTTGCTCAGAAAAGAGGAAGATCTGAAAAAGGGATAAGTCAAGTGAAAAAAAACAAACAGAAGTTCATATCTAAGTCAAAAGGGAAGAAAACTTGCTCGATCTATGGCAAAGATGGACATTTCAAGAAACAATGTTACATATGGAAAGAAAGAAACAAACACTCTAAAGATTGCTCAAATGAAAAAGGAGAATCATCAAATGTGACAGCACAATTCAATGATGCAGCATCACTCATGGTTTCAGATGTTTTACACCATACATGAGAAAGTTGAAGAGAAATGGATCATGGATATTGGCTTTACTTTCTATATGACACCAAGAAAGGACTAGTTCATCAATTTATATGAAACAAACAAAGGGAAAGTGAGAATGGCTAATGACACATACTCAGATGTTAACAAAGTTGAAATTATAAGGATAAAAAATGAAGACAACTACACCATTCTACTGACCAATGTAAGATATGTTCCAGAAATGTCAAAGAATCTCATCTCACTTGGAACCTTAAAAGATCAAGGATTCTGGTTCCAGTCAAGAAATGGGATAATGAAAACTAACAAAGGATGCATGACACTGCTTAAAGGGCAAAAGACACATACTTTGTATATTCTGAAAGAATCAGTGCTTACAAGAACTGCTAATGTAGCTCAAGCTCATAAAGATGAAACCAAGCTATGGCATAGAAGATTGGGACATATAGGTCAAAAGGGAATGAAGGCCTTGCTGAAGAAAGGGTATCTAGATAGCTCAAAAATCACATATATGGATTTTTGTGAGGATTGTGTCTATAGGAAATCTCGTAGAGTAAGCTTTGGTGTAGGGAAGCACACCACAAAAGAGAATATTGATTACATCCACTCAGATTTGTGGGGATCTTCTAATGTCCCTCTATCACTTGGTAAATGCCAATACTTCATCTCCTTTATAGATGATCACTCAAGTAAAACCTGGATCTATTTTTTGAAAAGGAAAGATGAAGCCTTTGAAAGCTTTTAAGAATGGAAAAGAATGGTCGAAAATCAACAAGGGAGAAAGATCAAGACACTGACAACAGACAATGGGCTTGAGTTCTGTTACAGAGAGTTTGATACTCTATGCAAAAAAGAAGTGATTATGAGACATAAAACATGTGCTTATACTCCACAACAAAATTGAGTTGCTGAACGTATGAATAGATCAATAGTTGAAAAGGTCAAAAGAATATTAACAGAATCAGGCTTGCCAAAGAGTTTTTAGGATGAAACTGCAGCTATAGCAGTGTATCAGATCAATAAGTCACCATCTTCAGCTATTGATCTTAACATCCCTGAAGATATATGGACAGGCTCTGCACCTAAGTATGAAGAAATGAAAGTTTTTGGATCTATAGCTTACATACACATTGACCAAGGAAAGCTAAATCCAAGAGGTAAGAGGGAAATCTTCATAGGCTACCCACCAGGTGTAAAATGGTACAAATTCTGGTTACTTGAAGAAAGAAAATGCATCATAAACAGAGAACATACGCACAAAAAATACAATGTTTCCCATGGAAAAAAGACATCAATCTCATCAAAGAAGCTTACTACATATGTAGCATATATCATGAATTGCTCCTTGATTACTAGAGGCTCGCAGGACTCAAATGCATTAGATGGAAATATAAAATCAATTTCAGGTTTAAACGAATTCAACACAAAGTAGTCAACTTCATCTCCGTCAATCATGTAAAACACATCATTCTCACTTCTAAAGTCCATCTCAACCTTATGATTTTCTAAATCACTCAAGATCTTATCTACATCAAGCACATCTCCTAGCCAAGAATTTTTAAGAAGTGGACTAAACTAACCATGAAAACCTTAACTTGAGATCATGAATGTCATAACATATTCCATCATAATTCCTAGTAAGTGTTTCAAACCTCAATGTATCTAGTCTTTGAGACTCACATATCAAATCATAACATTCATCAATAATCATGGGTGTATGCAAACTAGAAGTTATATCTTCAATGCTAGGCATGTGACACAATTGATAATCATGAATTTTGGAATAAAACTCAAATATACCTTCTAGTTGGCTTGGTGGAACCCAATATATTACCTCTTCAAGATTATTAGCTACCATTATCTCTCCAAATGTGAGATCTCTTCCCTCAAGTGCTGCTCGGTGTGAGATGAGTTCTACTCGAAGAATCATAGCTAGAGCACTCCTTGGCAGTGTTGGCCATTCTTTATCAAGATAATCCAACTCTACTTTTTGTTCTTCGGTAAGCACGCTCTCATCAAATGGTTCCTCTTCATATGATTCATCCACAATGTTATCTTCGAATGTATTGTCTTGCTTATGTATCCAATCATTGTAATCCACTGCCATCACCTATATAAAAAATAAAAAAGTAAAATAATAATAAGAGAAACATAAGATCTTAGACTAGATTCTAAATAAAACTTAAAAGGCATTGTATTGGTCCTCGGCAACGGCGCCAAAATTCTGATAGATTTAGATATTAAATCCTAAACTACATTGCAGAGAACATATCACAATAGCTAGACAGGGTCGAATCCCACAGAGACCAGACAGTACAACGTTCAATTTTATCTCAAATCAAGCTAAGACGGAATATTAAGATTGTTTGTAATAGAATCAAAACAATAATTGAAATAACGGTTGTAAACAATGAAATAAAAGCGTCAAACATTAGGGAATTCCACATGTATTCAGGTTTAAAAAAGGTTAACATGTAGGATTTTACTTTGAAAATATTTCTCAACATGAAAGACCCAAATAGAATAATCTCTTCTCGAAGTATTAAACCCTATGCTCGAATTATTAGAAAAAAACTCTCGCCGTATCTAAGTAATTCAATCATGCAATAATTTTCAAATTCAATTGTTCATAAGCATTCAGGACAATATTCTCGCAAGCAAGAACACTTATTCATCTAAACTAGGTTAGATCTCTAAACCAAATCTCTTTGCATTTATTAATCTAATATCAATGAACTAGTTAGCTAATCTAATTCATGCATTAATAACAAGTCTAGACTAAGAACCTAACAAATTCAATTCTTTATGATAAACCCTAACATTCAAACCTGGTTTTCCTGGGAAATCATAAACCTAACTAGAGAAATACTCAGACATTGGAAAGTAAACACAAATCAATATCAAAGAAGAACTCATAATTGTAAAATAATAATAGATATTGAAATAGGGTTCAAAAATCTTCTCCCAAATACAGAGTTTCAAAATCTTCTCTCCTTGAGTAAAATAAAACCTAGCGAAGAGGTTTTTATAATGCTCAAAAAAAGGAAAAACCAAAATAGAATAAAAGATAGCCTTGGGACCAGTTCTGCAAATTTTGGAAATCTTCTAAAATTCTCATGTCATTAGATCGATCGGGCACTTTTGACCAATCGTACACTTGATCGGGCACTATTTCATGAATTCCAAGAGAAAATGCCCGATCGGGCACTTCAGAGATTTTTACGCGATCTTCTTCTGCGAGTCGGCTTGACCAGTATTCAGTAAAATAGCCATAACTTTTTATTTATCTAATGTAATGACTTAAAACCACCTCTATATGAAAATAACTCATGTGGCTATCTTGTGTCAAAATTTCAGATCAATCAATCCACGGGAACATCTTCAAACATTGCTAAACTTCCGACACTTCTGCCGGAATCTGCATCTGCATTTGCTAATTCGCATCCAAAATGTCCAAAACACCAAAAACCTGTAAAACATACCAATTTTCATAGAAACCCTCAAATAACGCTATATAGCAAGCATAAATTCTCACTATAAAGCATTAAAACCGAGTGATATCACAGACGTATTCGAACCACTAAAAGGGCTACCTCCTAATCGAGGAGAACCTTTTACCATAGAGCTCAAACCAGGGACGACGCCCGTATCGAAACCACCATATCGCCTAGTGCTTGCAGAAATGATAGAGCTCAAGAAGAAATTAGAGGACTTGACTGATAAAGGATTCATTAGATCAAGTAGCTCACCCTTGGGAGCACCAGTCTTATTCGTTAAAAATAATGACGGGAGCTTCAGACTATGCATTGACTACCGAGAATTGAACAAAGTCACCATCAAGAAGAAGTACCCACTTTCACGAATCGATGAGCTATTGGACCAATTGCAAGGAGTGTCGTTGTTCTCTAAAATAGATTTGGCATCTGGGTATCATCAATTACCAATAGCGGAGGACGACTGATATCACTCGATTTTAACAATTTATAGTGGGTATTTATACATACTATTTGGCGTTATTCCTGTGCTTTTCTTGTGCTTTTAGCATGTTTTCAGGATTCTAGGTGTTTGGGACGCTCTGGAGAAAAAAAGATGATTTCTAGAAGAATTCATGTGCAAAATAGCTAAATTGAAGCAGAAGGATCGATCCAGGTTAAGCATGTTAGATCCTAGCATTTCACTGAGGAGATCGATCGATCCCAGGATGGATCGATCGATCCAAGCTCCTGGAGAACCTACGGAATTTTAGATCGATCGATCCACACAAGATCGATCGATCTCTTTTCAAGCACAGATCGATCGATCCTTTTACACGAAGAAGAGTTATTTCAAGCAAAAAGACACAATCGTCCTCAAAGCTTATTATTAGTTTTCCTTATTGGGTTTTTATTTTTATTTATTTTAGAAACTATAAAAGCCTCTTGGTTTTAATTTTAGAAAAAACACAACACTTAAGATATAGAGAACATTGGAGAGAGAAGAGATTTCTTATGTATTCAAGAGATCTTGGATCAATCGATTCCTTTACACGAAGAAGAGTGATTTCAAGCAAAAAGACATAGTCTTCCTCAAGGCTTATTATTAGTTTTTCTTATTGGGTTTTTATTTTTATTTATTTTATAAACTATAAGAGCCTCTTGGTTTTAATTTTAGAAAAAAACACAACACTTTAGATATAGAGAACTTTGCAAAGAGAAGATATTTCTTCTGTATTCAAGTGATTTATGAACTCTGATTTCAATTTATATACAATTTGGTTTTTAATTGTTGCAATGTTTACTCTTTCTATGATTTATGTTCTTGTTATCATGTCTGAGTAATCCGTTTGTTAGGTTTTAGGGGTTCTCCCATGGAAACGAGGTTGAATGTTAGGGTTTGATAGAAGGGATTGAAATTGTTAGGTTCTCAGTCTACATTCTTTCATATTCCATGAATTAGAGTAGCTAACTAGTTCATTGATCTAAGGATTATAAACTCAAAGGGATTTGGTTTAGAAGTATGATATAATCTAGATGAGTAAGTGCCTTTGCTTTTGGGAGTATTGTCTTAGGGGCTTATGAACATATCGAATCTAAATTGAATTGCATGTTTAAATCATCTAAAGACGGCAGGAGTTTGTCTTTAGTGATTTAAACATAGGGATCTAATACCTCGGGAGATGATTAGTCTATCTTTGTCTTTCGAGTTGGGACCTATTTTCAAAGAAAATCTTGCATGTTAACCTTGACCTTAACCTGATTACATGTGGATTTCCCTATTCCCTAGTGTTTTAGTTAATTGATTTACAATCGTTTTTAGTCTATCGTTATTTATATTTTCAAAACATAATCTTCATTTTAAATCTCTTCCTAGCTTGATTCAATTTTTAACCGAGAGTCGTACGTTCTTGGTTTCGATGGATTCGATCTCTTATATACTACTGCATTTGTTGTGCACTTGCAGTGAATATAGTTGGTTAAAACCTGAGTGTATCAAGTTTTTGGCACCATTTCCGGGGACCAATAGTGCCTCTTAAGTTTTCTTTAGAGTTTAGTCTAGGAATTTTTATTTTTACAGTACTCATCACGTTTCTTTATTCGTGATTTCTTTTTACAGGTGAATGATCTGAAGATCTACTAATCCAAAGACTTACTCAGCCCCAGTAACAAAGTCACCTCGATTTAGAACGCTCAATTCAGAAATCAAGGAGAAACGCACAATCTTCCAACGCAACGGGGGTAACGTTACTTCTAATCCAATATTTCTGGAAGACCCGAACGATCCACCCCTTCAAGTTCTTTGTATCCCAGTCGAAGAAGTATGGTTGAACAATAACCCACCTCCTCTTCCAGAAGAACAAAATGCTGTTATCAACCCGATAGGGGGAGGAGTTGGAGGGAATCAAGTGCCACAAGGACAACAAATAGGTGTTAATGGTAATTAGATGGGACATAATCAAGTTCTTGTGATCAACCCACCATAACAGGTTTTCAATCACCCACCTTATCAACACAGGGTTCTAGTTGGAGATTTCAACAACCCTGAAGCCTTCCTTGCTAATAGAAATGCACTTCATCCTCATCCACCTCAACGCCAGGATTATAATTTCCCATTCCAGCTCGTTCAGCTGGTTCACTAGAATCAATTCCATGGTTTCACTATTGAGCATCCTATGGATCATCTCGATAGTTCTGAAGACATATGCTTTACTATTCTAATTGATGGAGTCTCTAGAGACTTCATGCATTATAAGCTCTTCAATTACTCACTGGCTGACAAGGCTCTCAGACAATTGAAATCCCCGCCTGCTAATTCCATCGAGACTTGGGATGATTGTAAATCCAAGTTTCTAGGACACTTCTACAGCACTACTAGGACCAACAATCTTCGAAGAAAGATATCACAATTCCAGCAAGGTCCTATGGAGTCCTTCTTTGAGGCATGGGATCGATTCATAGATTACCTTAGGGAATGCCCTCATCATGGATTTTCAGAGCTAAATCTCCTCAACATGTTTTATAGAGGTATCAAACCTCAGTACCGAATTTCTCTAGATACAACTAGTAATGGAGATTTCATGACTAACCCAATTCATGAAGCATATCAGCTAATAGATAATCTAGATGCAAGTAACAACAACCATTGTCCAGATTATGATAGAAGAAGAAGATCACCTGGATCAGAATCCTCAGAATTAGCTGAAGTAAAAAAGAGCTTCTTACCAGACTTCTTAAGAAGCAGAATTAGAGACAAGTCAGTTGTGCTGAAGATGAAGAGACGTTATAGGCAGATTGCTTTGCATTCCAAGGACTTGAAACTTTAGAAGAAGAAGTGAGCTACATCAATAGCCAAGGTCAGAGAGTGTATAACCAAGGATACAATCAAGCTTTCAAAAAGGGAATTTAATCATTGAGTGATAGGAATCCTGGAGGAACTGGTTTTCAAGGAAACCAGAATAAGGGCTTTTTCAGAATTACAATTCAGGTAGCTTTCAATAGCAAATTCAACCTGTTTATCAACAAGCACCTCCACCACAAGTTCAATAAGAAGACATTTTAAAAGCCATGCTCCAAAAGATACTGGAAGGCCAACAACAAACTGAGAGGAACCTAAATGTCAAGATGGATGGTATGTACAATGACTTGAGTTGCTCAAACTACTGAAGCTGTCAAAAGACAAACTAGTTTTCTTTCTGAGATATCTTATTCAAATTCCAAGAAAGAGTTTATGAACGATGTCACACCGGGAAGTGGAAAATCGTTGGTAGGAAATACAAGAAAAGAGAATGCTAGTGAAGTATGGGTAGAAGAAGTTGATAAATCTGCAGAAAACGCAGATATCAAAAAACTCGGATCGATCGATCCACTAAGGGATCGATCAATCCAAATCCCCAGAAATCTGAAGTTCCAACTTGAGTTTATAAACTGAAGGTTCCATTTCTAGTCCAACCAAAGAAGTCTAGAAAGGATCTAGAAGATGCAAAGTGCAAGGAGATGATCAAAGAATTGACTTTAAGATTACCATTCTCCGATGCTTGTCAAATGATTCCTTCTTTAAGGAAATATGACAAAAGCATGATCACAAGTAATATCACCTTGGAGGAGGGAGCAATGATGATCACAGAGGAGTGCATTTATATCCTACAGAACCGCATGCATAAGAAACTTGGAGATCCAGGAAGCTTCGTTCTATCAATACAGATTGGTGACATTACATTTGCTAGATCTCTATGTGATTTGGGATCTAGTGTGAACCTTATGCCTCTATTTGTGGCAAAAAGGTTAGGTATGACAGACATCAGAGGTACCAAAATCTCACTTATCTTAGCTGACCTTTTTTTGAAGTATTTCGTTGGAGTACTTGAGAAACTGCCTATCAAGACTGGGACAGCCTTTGTGCCAACCGACTTTGTGATTTTAGAACTTGGAGAAGAACCGAAGGACCCACTTATAGTAGGAAGATTCTTTTTAGCAACTGTTGGAGCTATCATTGATGTGAAGAAAGAAAATATCGATCTTTATTTCGGTGATATGGTGATGAAGTTCAGCCTACAAGAGGTTTTGAAGAAACCATTCTTGCCAAGTATTTTTTGGTAGATACCATTGCGGAGGCTGTCGAGGGAGTTTCTGTCAACTTTTTGTTTGATAATCCTTTAGAGATTGCATTGACTAACGCTATTAATGAGTCTTTTTCCCTTAGTGATGTTGTTTCAGGTTACATCGGGATGTTAGATGCTTGTAGGAGGATTGTGGAGATGAACGACTGTAACACCCCGGTTTATAGAGGAATGGTGGTGCATGGCGAGAGCTTAAGAGAATTGTTTTGCCTACCTATGTCACTAAAGTGCACTTATCTTTTCGGTCACCGGTCTAGAGAGAACTCCAGGGTTAAGCGTGCTTATGCTGGAGCAATCTAAGGATGGGTGACCTTCCGGGAAGTCATTTTCCCGAATTGTGCGAGTGAGGACAAAGCATGGGGAAAGATCTGGTGGTGATATGCAGGGCCAGTAAACAAGTCTCTAAAGCCTCCCGAAGTAGCAGACCTGATCGTCGGATAGTAGAGGGGCCCACGGGTCGGGAGTGCCGAGGACCACAGGCTGGGGCGGTCAGGGATGTTACAAGTAGTATCAGAGCTGGTTGTCACTCCAGTTCTGACCTGGAGGGCCGGTGCTGCACAACGAGGACGTTGCGCTCTGTGAGTGGGGGTGAATGTAACACCCCGCTTTATAGAGGAATGGTGGTGCATGGCGAGAGCTTAAGAGAATTAATTTATCTACCTATGTCACCAAAGTGCACTTATCGTTTCGGTCACCGGTCTAGAGAGAACTCCAGGGTTAAGCGTGCTTATGCTAGAGCAATCTAAGGATGGGTGACCTTCCGGGAAGTCATTTTCCGGAATTGTGCGAGTGAGGACAAAGCATGGGAAAAGATCTCGTGGTGATTCTCTTAAGCTCTCGCCATGCACCACCATTCCTCTATAAACTGGGGTGTTACAACGGCTATGTGGAATTAGGAGAGACAACTACTAAGTCTCCAATTAAACCGTACCCTGCACCACTTAATGATCCATGGAGAGAGTTGAAATCTCCAAAGCTGGAGCTCAAACCCCTTCCAGAAGGACTAAGGTACGCGTTTATAGGTTCTAATTCTACATAACGTAGAGACCGTCTTACTTCTTTCTAAGCTAAGAAAATACCGTAGAGCTCTAGGTTACACCTTAGATGATATCACAGGAATTTCACCAAATTTGTGTATGCATAGGATACATCTGGAAGACGAATCTAAGACTTCTATAGAATATCAAAGAATGTTGAATCCTAACTTGAAGAATGTTGTTAAGAAAGAGATAATGAAACTTCTAGATGCAGGAATCATCTATCATATTTCTGATAGTAACTGGGTTAATCCCTTGTATGTATTTCCTAAGAAAGGGGGGGGGGGATAACAGTTGTTAAGGATGAGAATGATGAGCTGATTCCAACTAGAACTATTGCAGGCCATAGGATGCGCATTGATTATAGGAAATGGAACGCTGCAACTCGCAAAGATCATTTTCCTTTACCTTTTATTGATCAGATGTTTGAGAGATTGGCTAATCATCCTGATTACTAATTCTTAGATGGTTATTCAGGTTTCTTTCAAATTCTGATTCACCCAGATGATCAGGAGAAGACGACATTCACATGTCGTTTTGGAATCTATGCTTATCGCATGATGCCTTTTGGACTGTGTAATTTCCCGACTACCTTTCAGCGATGCATGGTGTCTATTTTTA
Source organism: Iberis pinnata (assembly GCA_900406425.1). Lineage (NCBI taxonomy): Eukaryota > Viridiplantae > Streptophyta > Magnoliopsida > Brassicales > Brassicaceae > Iberis > Iberis pinnata. Next base: position 24,308 of record OVBE01000557.1, on the reverse strand, counting down.
CTGACCTTATTGAAGACATCATGGATGATTTTTCCGTCTATGGGTATTCCTTCGATGTTTGCCTTGCTAACTTGTGCATGGTCCTTCAGAGATGTGAAGAAAAACATTTAGTGGTGAACTGGGAAAAATGCCATTTCATGGTGACTAGTGGAATCATGTTAGGACACAAGATTTCTGAGAAAGGAATCGAAGTGGATAAAGCCAAGATTAAGGTAATAACTCACTTGCAGGCACCCAAATGCGTCAAGGACGTTCGCAGCTTCTTAGGTCATGCAGGTTTCTATAGGAGGTTCATTCAGGACTTCTCAAAGATTGCTAGACCTCTTACAAAGCTGTTATGCAAGGATGTCAAGTTCAAATGGGATGATGATTGCCAATCAGCCTTTCTAGCAATCAAAGGAGCTTTGGTAAGTGCTCCAATTATGCAACCTCCAGACTGGGAATTACCTTTTGAAATGATGTGCGATGCAAGCGATTTCGCTGTTGGAGCTGTTCTTGGACAGCGGAAAGATAAGATGCTACATATCATTTACTATGCCTCCAGGACTCTAGATCTAGCTCAACAAAATTATGCAATAATTGAGAAAGAGCTCCTAGCGATTGTCTTCGTTTTTGAGAAGTTCAGATCTTACTTAGTGGGATCTAAAGTAGTAGTCCACACCGATCATGGGACATTGAGGTATCTTCTTTCTAAAAAGGATGCTAAACCCAAATTACTGCGTTGGATTTTACTTTTGCAGGAATTCGATTTAGAGATAAAAGACAAGCGAGAAATTGAAAACGGAGTCGTAGATCACCTATCCAGACTCACAATTGAAGAGGATGTTCCCATCGATGACTCTTTTCCAAAAGAACGCATTTGTGCTATCAGCACCATAAAGGATGAGGACTATTCTATCTCTAGACCCCAAAGAAACGATGTTATTACCCCTTGGTTTCATGATTTTGCTAACTATTTAGCTGTTGATGTCGAACCACATGAATTTTCAGGTTACCAAATGAAGAAGTTCTTGAAGGATGCCAGGCATTATTACTAGGATGAACCAAATCTTTAAAAACTTTGCAAAGATGGTATGTTCCGAAGATGTCTGCCTGAGGAAGAGATTCAGAATGTTATGTACCATTGTCATGGTTCAGATTATGCTGGTCACTTTGTTACATTCAAAATGGTTTCTAAGGTAATCCAAGCAGGTTTCTGGTGGCCCACTATGTTCAGAGATACTCACAACTTCATATCTTACTGCGATTCTTGTCAAAGACAAGGGAACATGTCAAAGCGAAGTGAGATGCCACAGAACTTCATTCTTGAAGTAGAGGTTTTTGATGTGTGGGGAACTGACTTTATGGGTCCTTTCCATGTTTCTAATAATAACATTTATAATATAGTTGCTGTTGATTATGTGTCTAAGTGGGGTGTTCCAAGAGTAGTCATCAGCGATGGAGGAACTCATTTTATCAATAGAGTCTTTGATGGTTTGCTCAAGAAGCATGGGGTGAAGCATAAAGTCGCAACACCATATCACCCTAGACGTTTCTAATAGAGAGATCAAAGCTGTCCTACAAAAAATGGTAAATAGCTCTAGGAAAGATTGGTCTTTGAGCCTAGACGATTCTCTATGGGCTTACAGAACAACATTCAAGACTCCTCTAGGTACTACTCCTTTTAACCTTGTCTATGGAAAGGCTTGTCACTTACCTGTAGAATTGGAGCACAAGGCTGCATGGGCTGTCAAGTTGCTAAAATTTGACATCAAGACCGCAACAGAAAGGCGTCTCGTTCAACTCCATGAGATTGAAGAGATTCTCCACATAGCATATGAGAACTCTAAGATTTATAAGGAAAGGACAAAAGCTACGCATGACAAGAAAATCATTACAAGAGACTTCCAACTGGGTGATCAGGTATTACTCTACAACTCTAGATTGAAATTATTTCTTAGGAATATTGAAATCTAGATGGTCTGGACTGTTTGTCATCAAAGAGATAAGGCCATATGCTGCGGTTGTACTTAGAAACCACCAAGGAAATGATTTTTTTGTAAATGGTGAGAGGCTTAAGCCTTATCTAGCTACTTCAGAGCTAATGAAGGAACCTGAGATTCCTCTAGCAGATCGAGCCCAATATTAGAGGTAAGTATCGTCAAGCTACTAACGTTAAACAAGTGCTGAGTGGGAGGCAACCCACTAATTGGTGTTTTCGGTTTATTAGGTCCTAGTTTTGAGTCATTTTAGATTTTAGATCACTAATTTTTTATTTTTAGTTTTGAGTTCAAAGTGTTTCATGAAGTTCAGGAAATAGAAGATTTGGTCGAACGCTCAGATTGATCTATCCAAGAATGGATAGATCGATCCTCCCAACCAAAACTGTTTCGTGCAAAAGGATCGATCGATCCGTCTATGGTTCGATCGATCCATTGATACCCATGCCAGCATAAAAATGGATCAATTGATCCGTCTATGGATCGACCGATCCAAACAGTTCAGGTAGTTCCGTAAAAAGGGATCGATCAATCCCTACAAATATGGATCGATCCCTATAGAGATGGATCGATCCCTACAGAAATGGATCGATCCCTCGTCCAGATAACTCGAGAAATCACTAAAATTAAATCGGATTTCAGGGACTAAACCGATTTTCACTCAACTTAAACTCACATTTCACCATTTTTCATCAAAAATTTCTCTAAATTCTTCAAATCCCCACATCTCTATCTTACCCAATTTTTAACTGATTTTGGCGATTCTTTGCTTTATTCCACTCGATTTTCAAATCCCAATCCGAATTTCTCACTGTCATTTCAATTTAAGCAAGGTATGGATCCCTAATTCTCTCATCTTAATTCAAAATTTAGGGTTCATGAAGGGGTTTTGAATTTGGTGGGATTGGAATGATAGAATTGGGTATATATGTGCTTATGTACTATAGATTGTGGTTAATTGATGAATGCATTTGGATTTTGGTTGAGTTATGTTGAGATTGAGTAATATGGATTTTTAGTTTGAAGTTTTGATATGGATTTTATGGTTTTGTGGTATTGAGTTTGTTTGATGGATTGATATGCTTCAATGAGAAAGGAGAATGATTTAGGAATGAACCGGGATTGTTGTTTGTGTTGATTTGAAATTCCATAACTTTAAATTGAAGTTTCTATGTTTCAAAATTTTGGATTTTGATATTTGAGATGGTTGTTCATTTGATTCTTGCTAATATTTTACGTTAGTATTTCTCGATCAACGTGTTTCCAATGGTTTGATTGCAAATGATTCTTGTTAACTACAATGTTTATATTGCTTGATCATTGCATACCCGTTCACTCGTTTGTCTCGACATGATTTAGTTGCTAATTATGTCTTAAGTTTTTCCTTTGCAAAATGGATCCAGCTGACGAAGATCCTATGTGATAACAAGATTTTTCTGGTCAATTCCTTATCCACACAACGTTATCATGTCATTGTAGCATAGATAAGGTGTTAATCTAATCAAGTGTGATGCTAACAATCATGATGCAATTGGAACTAATGATCCAAGTTAAATATGAAAATAGGGGTTGCTAACAAGTCCTAAGTGAAACAAAACATGCATGAATTAAAAAAATAGAAACAAAAGAGATAATTGCATAAGTAAAAATGGTAAATGGCAAGTTAAGTAAAAACAGAGGAAGTGAAAGAGTAAAAAATGCAATAAAAAAAGGGTCCCTAAGGATGGGGTAAATGGGTAGTGTTCCTCCTCAAACTCCCTAAATGTCTAACATACCTCAAACAATGAGCTAATCTCTGGATGATAGATTCATAAGCAATCAAATACAATTCCTTGACAAATGAAATCAAACGAAGTTGTAACGGAAGTATACCTAATAGGCATTACGAACCATCTACCTAAGCCAATAAGCCTCCAAAACACTTAAATCCTTAGGCTGAGATGTATATCGTAAGCATCTAATTCCTTAGGAGGGGATGCAAATCTCTGAAATCACCTAGATCAGGCACTTCATTGAACACTTTTCGAGTGTTGAAGTGCCCAAGATTGGAACTCAACGGGTCAGGTTGAAATGAGCATTAAGCGCAATGAAACAGAAGGGATCTATTAAACCATAAAGCTTAGACACCTAGGAGGAACAAGAAAACAACACTATCCTATCCCATCCTCAAGGAACCTAAGTCACTACTCACAAAGCATAAGGGATGCAAAATCAGAGAAACATGAAGACATAGCTACTAAGGAAAACATTAGATCTAAGGTCAACAACAAAGAACAGACTTTATAAAACCCTAGCTAAAAAGGAGAAAAAGACAAAAACGAAGAAATATGCAGAAAATGAAGATCTAAAACATCAAGAACATCAACCCAGAATATCAAAACTTTAATGGAACAGTAACTAAAAACATAGGAAAATGATAAACTAAAAACAAGATTAAAAGCTTCAAAAATTAAATCAACATGCACCAGATAGTTCACAACCCTAATCTATGCATGAAAGTAAAGAAAAACAGAAGATTAACATAAACATAAAAGAAATATGGGTTTTGAAATGAAGAACACTAAGAACAAAAGAGAGAAAACATAAACCTAAGACAAAACCTAAAAATGGCAAAAGAAAAAACTGTTTTCCAAATGGAGGCGTTTAGGGCTTTATATAATGTTTAGGAAAAGCCATAAAACGCATAAAAGACAAAAAATAATCATTAAAACGGGTCTTGGGTCAGGTTCATCTTGGTTCGAGTTGGTCGGATCGGAGCTGCTTGGGCTTGAATTGAGAAGTGCATGTGATCGAGCCGAGAGAAATGTGTGTGATCAAGTCAAGGGAATGGCTCGATCATAGGATTAAGTGGCTTCAAAGTTTGAGCTGAGGTCGAGGTGGCCAAAGATGTTGGATCGAGCTGGTAAGCTAGGATCGATCGTGGGTTCGAGCCGAGGGATTTGGCCGAGAAAGGTGATCGAGGCGGCTTGGACGTGATTGACGTAAATTTGGGTTTTGTTCGAGGCATGTTGGAGTCGTGGTCGAGACATGACTTGGTCCATCAAGGCGTCTTGATGCTTGAGGGTTGTCCGGGATCAAGCCGACTTAGTGGTGATCGAGCCGGAGTAATGTGGAGATCGAGCCGGGCTTAGGGGGTGATCGAGTTAGGCCGAGATGAGATTTTAGAGATCGGGCCTGGCTCGATGGCTTTGGTTTGATGGTGATTGAGCTGATGGATGGCCTGGCTCGATCGCGGGATCGAGCCAAAGGCTGAGATATGATCGAGCCATCTTCGTTTTGGCTCGACGGTCTGGTTGAGTCCTGATTTGATCTACGCTTGAGCTGGTTCCGTTCCTATTCCGAATTCACAACATTATAAAAGCTCCTGAAAGTCCTGAAAAAAATCTCCAAAATGCATGTATATGCAAATGGTAATGGAAAAATCCCTAAAAATCACCAACTTGCCAATAACATCTATAAATACGACATATGAACATCAAAAGACCTAAAAATGATGCTAAATGACTTCTAAAAATCATGAAAATACAGAGACATCAACTCCCCCAAACTAAATCCTTGCTTGCCTTCAAGCAAGTAATTCAGAAGTTTGGGTGAGAGGTTTGAAAATGGGAACTCAAAACCAAAATATGTTACTAACACAGGTAATATAAATGTCCTGGTTACTAGTTCTAGAATGCAATCCTAAACTCGTCCTACTTAAAAATCTTAGCCATACTCATCACAGTTCATCACAGACCAATTCCAACTTCCACAATACATTCAAATTCGTTTTCCCCTTTAACATTCATTAAGCAGGAACCATGGATCAAGTCATGTGCATTCAATGAACTCATTTGGTCAAAGGACAGCTTAAGGAGTAAAGATGACCCCTTCATGCAATGCTTAATGATTTAGAAAAATGGTTCTCTCAAAAGGAAATGAGCTTTAGCAGACGCCTAAAGGTAAGAACACTTAGATGCATACAGAAACATAACCTCATCTTCCCAATGCTAATGAAACCTAAGTTTCATGATTCTACCCAGTAGGAGGTCCTAATCTACCCTTTTAAAAATCGAAGTGCTCTTACTTATTCACAATTTTCCTTTTTCTTTTTTTTCTTTAGCTACACTTAGGAGAGGTTTCTTTCTTAATTAACTGCTAGAGGTTTCAGGAACTTACTTACTTAGATACTCATGGCTTTTGACCTTTTTTATTTACACTATGTTTATGGGTTTTCTCCTTTTCAGTTCATTGTCATACACTTTTCTTATTCTGCACTAGCCATACTTCCGTTTCATACCATTGTTCTCCCAAACTTTCTACTAGCATATTCTGCTTCTTTTTCAATTCATCTCCTAAGGTTCTTACTTTACCCTTCCTTTTACCAGCTACCAATACCCTTTCGTTCATTTCCACCCAAACCAACATCCAAAATTGAATCACACCTAGTCCTATCTAGTCCAAAAAGCGTAAACTAGAACTACATGAGATCCTATTCCTGTCAGTTCGAACCTAACACGTTCTACCAAGCTCATTCCATAAAAGACCTGCCACTCAGTAGTAAATTCATGGCTTGAAAGAAGGCAAGGTTCAAGGGTGGGGATTCTACTTGGGTTAACAAGAGTGGAAAAATTGTATAAGATAACCCAAATATGTATATACTATCCATGAGTTCATATTCAGCACACAAGCATGATAATTATACATTCAAATTCAAGTTCTAATAGATAGGAGAAAAGTTCAAATCACAACATGCTTCATGAGATAAATGATCATGCAAGTTCACATTCCAAGCATGGTGCAGTTTTACTTCAGACTAGTTCACGATGCATTAAACAACTAATAACCAGGGCACTTACATTTTCTGAGAAAACAACATACTTACAAGGTTACTATCTTCCTAGTTTCTTATGCAGATTCTAATGACAAACCTATAAATCTAACATCCTAGATGCAACTACATGAACACTCTATTTTTGAAAGACAATTTTCGAAAAAAATCAAATTTTTATGGTTTTTCTATGCTTTATTTGCTATGTAAATGCTGTGCAAAGTTGGAGACAAAGGAACAAACATGAAAACTTCATTAGTGATAGTCCCCTGGATCCTCACCCAAACCTGAATTACACAGTCTCTGTGTAACCCAAATTCGAAAGTGGACTCAGGGGTTGGAGAAGAACAAGAAGCATAAACACACTTAAAGAGCAAGCAGAAATAGAGGAAACAGAAGCAAATGCATATGGAACGACATTTCACAATGGTCAAGTGGGTGAAGGCTGACATCAGTTACCTTAGTTGGGCTAGTGGTCATCTAGATAGACGGTCGAAAGGGTGTCCACACAAGATCCCATAGGTGTCATTGTTGAGACGATCCCTCTTAAGTTGTAAATGTCGTGGCAGAGTTCATGATTCTCAGCTCTGTCAAAAGCATTCCACATGCGGTTTGGGAGTAGGAAGATTCCCTTGATGAGGAATGTCAGCTGGAACAAATAGCAGAATTGGGAGTTTAAGCTCCCCACTATGAACCGTGTTTCCGTCAGGTAGTTCATGTCCATATTTTTGATGGCAAAGAACTTCCACCAAGTGGTCTCTAAGTATACTTAAAAATAGGTGTTATCGACCCTCCAATGCTTAATTCGAGACTCATCCTTCCTCATGTGCCCTAGTTAGGGTTCTTGAACGTCAACATTTGTTCCAAGAATAACTTGAGGGGGAAAGGTCGCAGCTCAGAAGCGCGGGGAAATAGGTTATCGTTTTGCAAAGAGTTGCAGACGTGTTTATGGAGACCCAGGCGCATGTAGTTTATCTCTTCAGCCAATATGATACTGGTGTCTTTTCTAGAGTAGAACGAATTAGCTAAGACTTGCTGCACTTATCTGCGCCGGGTGGTGGATGCTCGAGCTTTTGGTCCGTCCGGGCTCAAAGTCGGCGGCCACTATCTCATTCCAAATTAACTCTATCTCCTCCGGGACATTGTTGAATCTGTTTGGTTAATACTTCATGCAGTTATAGCCGTAGATACCCCATAGTTGGACGAAAGTTAACTTGTTGGTTTTGCCATCCAAGTCTTTAATAGTTATAAAACCTCCAATAGTTCTATCATCTTCAGCTTCATAGCAATGAGTAACTTCCAGAGAAGGTAGGAACATTCAAGTCGGCTTCTGGTAGGCATCATAATTCATGGTGAGCACGTTGGATATCCTCATATCATCCAGTATGTCTTAGACTACCTCCAGGATACCAAGGGTGCTTAGAGTTTCTGTATGAGGAAACCTTGATCATGTGAAGTCTAATTGCATCAACCTCCCATAAATTTCTTCAACCAATGGTCCGTGTGAGATACTGGGCATTCCTCCATAAGACATTGTACCTGAGACGACCAAGATCAAGTTCACGAAAAAACAGTTAGAGCCAAACTTCAAAAAGATTATTAGAGAAATCAAGTTCACGCATTAGAAAGTGTAGGAACCCAAAGTTTCAGAAATCCAGGAATTCAAGTTAAGTTCGAGCAAACCAAATAGTTTGTGATTGAAAACCGTTTCAAATTTTAGAAAATTTCAAGAATGAAAGGACTGAAACCGATTTGGGTGAGTCTTAAAAACTTCGGGAGGATTTTGGAGAAACTCGAAGCGATCACGAAATGGTAAATGTGAATGAGTAGTTCGAAGTGTTTAGAGTAATGATGAGTTAAGAGGTGAGGGACTCCCTTAAATATGCTCCTTGGTCAAAATTAGTGTGTGGTAAAGAGGAGTGGATGTGTTTTTGAAGCATGTGGATGAATTTTAAAGTTTTGTTATGTGGAGGAGGATTAAAGAGGGGACAAGGGGGTTATGGAGGTGTAAGAGTTTTGTTGGGGAATCTTGGAAAGGGGTGAGAGGACACTTCTTGGCATGAGGTGAGTAGTGAGTAAGTGGTGAGACAAGTTGAAGTGCTTGTTGATCGATGTGAAGTATATGGCTCGATGGAAATGCTTGGCTCGATGACTTGGATACAGCTCGATGGTGCTTAAAAATGGCTCGATTGTGATGTTGTTGCGACTCGATCATGATCGTTGAAGGTGTCTTGATCCAAATGTTAATGCGGCTCAACCACTTGTTGTGTTGTGGCTCGATCTTGATGTGGTTATGGCTCGATTATGCCTAGGTTGAGCTTGATTTCATAGTTATGTATTGACTCGATCAAGCCTTGAAAACAGCTCGATGATAACAATGTTATGGCTCGATGGTTGTATTGCCGTGGCTCGATCGGACCTAAACTCGTTGTTCGGGCTTGATCAAAGATTCGAGCTAATTCATTTCCCATTTTATCTCACTGCTAAGTGCCCCAAACATATCCCCTAAGTACCTAAGACACCAAAACTAGATTAAAACTAAAATGCATTAAACATAGTACTGAAATAAAAAGCATTAAAATTGCATATATACAAAGATAGACATGGGACTTCCTCCCAAGTGAGATTGTTTAAAGTCACTAAGTTTGACTTCCTGTTTTTTAAAATTAGTGACCCTGAGACAGTTCCCCAAAGAGAACCGAGGTCTTCTCTGAAACGTCTCTATCATCACCGTGCTGGTCGATTTTTTTAGTTCATCCTTGACCCTTTATCTACTTCTACAACAAGTATGAATTCTTCACCAGACATGATTTCCTCGATCATGAAGTTTGTAGAGCATTTTGGGTCCACATTCCCCAGATAGTACATGAACCTTGTGTTGAGTAGAAACACTTGGTCTCCATTTTTCGGGTGCGAGGCTCAAAACATTCTTCAGAATTAGGAGTATTTAAAGGTGGTTTATGAGGTGGTACACGCTCATCTTGACGTTTAAACTCAGGATTTTCTTTTCCTGGACCTTTCAGTTTGTTCTCATCAGTTGATATTGACAATGTTCTAATTTTCTCTAACTTCACAGGAATCCTTTCATCTGGTTCCTTGATAAGCCTAAATGCTTCATGGTGGGTTGGAAACTGGGTTGTATCCTTCCCCAATTCTTCTTCAGCTGAATCGCTGCTTGAGTACCCATCCTCATCATTGCTCTCGTTCCTCTCCTTGATTGAGAATACCTGTCCTTGGATGGTAAGCTTCTTCGTCTTGCTTCTGATGTTAAAGATCATTCTTGGACCGTTTTGTACATTCAATATGATGTTACCCTTCTTGACATTGATCACAGCTCCAACTGTTGCTAAGAATGGTCTTCCAAATATCAGTGGGTCTTTTGGTTCTTCATCCATTTCCAATACCACAAATTTAATGGGTATTTCTACATCCTTGATCTTGATGGAGAAGTTTTCCCAGATGCCAATAGGATACCTAATTGATCTATCCGAAAACAACAAATTTATGTTGGAAGCTTTGAACTCGTCAAATTCCAGCTTCTTGGTAGTGGATAAAGGCATTAGGTTGATAGATGCTCCTAAATCACAAAGGCATTCGTTAAAGGTTAGGGATCCTAGTGAGCATGGCAAAGTGAATGAACCAGGATCCTATTTCTTCTCTGTTATCAAAGCATTGCATTCGACAATTGGTTCCAGCACTTCTTGAGCGATATCTTTCTTCATAGGTTTCTCAAAGATGTCTATATATTTCGCCATGATCTCTTTCTTGAAACGTGATGGGAATGGTGGTGGAACATAAGGCGTTGCATTTTCCTTTGAAGTAGGTAACTTATTGCCAGGAACAAGTTCTTTATAATCCATAGTTGGAGCTAGGTTTGAACTTGAATCCCCCCCCAACTTGAATGACACTCTCCTTAGTGGAAGTAATAGTGAAAATGGGAGTAGGAAGGTCAGTGGTGCGCCCCCATATAAAAGGCATTGACATGAGCATACTCCTTTGGGTTTTGAACATAATTTCCTGGAAGTTGACCGTTTGTAGAAGTAGAAGTGGATATTTTCTTTCCTTCGAGAGTAGTAACCCTGGAGTTGAGAGTTTCAAGCTTCGCATAGATGGCGTTGAATGAAGAATCCATCTTGCATTGAATTTCACCAAATTTCTTTGATGTCTCCATGGAACTATTGGCTTGACCCTGAAGAGATTGTTGTACATAGCTTCAATGTTGGAAGGTTGAGCTTGAGGTTGGTTAGATGTGAAACCAGGAGGTGCACCAACTAGTTGCTGAAAACCATTTTGCTGTTGTTGCTTTGGGAAGTAACCACGGTTATGATTGTAGTTGATAAATGGTTAAACGTTCTGTTGTGGTTTTGGTGGATACACGTGGTCCTGTTGATTAGCTATATTGTTGCTTCTATAAGAAAGACCAGGGTTGTTGGAGTATTTTATGAACCCTTTGTTATATCCACCTTGGTTTTGCACATAGCTGATCTCTTCTTGCTCGTTAACCTCCCTAGTTTGAATCTGAAGCTGCTCTTCATCAGTAATGAAATGTACGTGATGTTGCTGACCCAGGAGTATCCTGTCAAACTTCTCATTCAGAGCTTTGATTTTTTCTTTGTGCTGTCATCCATTGCAAAACCACCTCGAGGTGTGCGGTCAGAGTCTTCACTGTATATCCCATCAGACTGAGCAAGATTTTCCACAAGCTCCCATCCTTCATCAACACTCTTGTTGAGGAAGTTGTCGTTGCTGGGAGTGTCAAGCAACATCCTTATCTTTGGTAGAGCACCACGATAGAGTGTGTTGAGGAGTGATGCTTTTCTGAAACCATGATGAGGACACTGCATAGTGTAGTTCTTGAAGCATTCCCATGCTTCAAAGAAGGTTTCAGCATTTTTCTGTACGAAACCATAGATATCATTCCTCAGTCTTGTTGTACGAGAAGTGGAGAAGAACATGGCAAGAAAGGCTTTCTTTCAAGCATCCAAGGTGGTGGTGGAGTTCCTGGGAAGACACTTCTCCCATTGATGTGCCTTCTCTCCCAAAGAGAATGGGAAGAGACGCAGCTTAAAAGTGTCCTCACTCACACCGTTGATCTTTGTGAGGCTGCAGAAGCGATCAAACTCGTCGAGGTGATCGAGAGGATCCTACATAGGCAGACCATGGAACTTGATCCCCTGCACTATTGCTATCAAGCTGTGCTTGAGCTCGAAGTTGTTGTTCTGTACAGCGGGTGGGTTGATTCCATGACGTTGGGTGTGAGTGTTCGGCTTGTCACCAGCACCAATAGTGTACTGGTTATCGCGTTTAATGTTGTCTTCCATTTGTAAGTCCAACCGTCTTAAGTGTTCCACACGTTCTTGTTCACATCTCGTGCGAGAGTATTCTCGTTCAAGAGCTCGGATATCGTTTACGATGGGGATTAAGTCTAATGATCCTCTGCTTCTCAGGTTCATACATAGATATGCAAGTACCTGAAAAGAAAGGAAACAAAGGAAAACAAGGTGAGTATGGTACTAGAAAATAAACTTGATCTCAAGAGATCCAAAATCTAGAATGTAGCAAACAAACACCCAATTGGCAACGGCGCCAAATTGATAACATGATTTTTCTAGTCAATTCCTTATCCACACAACGTTATCATGTCATTGTAGCATAGATAAGGTGTCAATCCAATTAGGTGTGATGCTAACAGTCAGGATGCAATTGGAACTAATGATTCAAGTTAAATATGAAAATGGAGGTTGCTAACAAGTCCTAAGTGAAACAAACCATGCACTAATTAAAAAAAACAGAAACAAAAGGGAAACATGCATAAGTAAAAAGGATAAATGGCAAGTTAAGTAAAAACAGAAGAAGTGAAAGAGTAAAAGATGCAATCAAAGAAAGGGTCCCTAAGGATGGGGTAATTGGGTAGTGTTCCTCCTCAAACTTTCTAAGTGTCTAACATACCTCAAACAATGCGCTAATCCGTAGATGATAAATTCATAAGCAATCAAATCCAATTCCTTGACAGATGAAATCAAACTAGGTAGTATCTAGACCTAACTTCCGTTAGTAGAGGTATACCTAATAGGCATTACGAACCATCTACCTAAGCAAATAAGCCTCCCAAACACCTAATTCCTTAGGCTGAGATGCATATCCTAAGCATCTAATTCCTTAGGAGGGGATGCAAATCTCTAAAATCACCTAGATCAGGCACTTTATTAAACACTTTTCAGGTGCTGAAGTGCCCAAGATCGGATCTCAATGGGTCAGGTCGAAATGAGCATTAAGTGCAATGAAATATAAGGAATCTATTAAACCATAAAGCTTAGACACCTAGGAGGAACAAGAAAACAACACTACCATATCCCATCCTCAAAGAACCTAATTCACTACTCACAAAGCATATGGAATGCAAAATCAGAGAAACATGAAGACATAGCTACTAAGGAAAACATTAGATCTAAGGTCAACAACAAAGAACAGACTTTATAAAACCCTAAGAAATGAGAAAAAGAAAAAAATGAAGAAAGATGCAGAAGATGAAGATCTAAAACATCAAGAACATCAACCCAAAAAATAAGAAATTCAATGGAACAATAACTAAAAACAGAGGAAAATGATCAACTAAAAACGAGATTAAAAGCTTCAAAAATTAAATCAACATGTACCAGATAGTTCACAGCCCTAATCTTGAATGAAAGTAAAGAATAACAGAAGATTAACATAAACTTAAAAGAATTCTGGGTTTTGAAATGAAGAACACTAAGAACAAAAGAAAGAAAACATAAACCTAAGAAAAAACCTAAAAATGGCAAAAGAAAAGACTGTTTTCAAAATGGAGGCATTTAGGGCTTTATATAGTGTTTAGGAAAAGCCCTAAAATGCATAAAATACAAAAACTAATCATTAAAACAGGTCTGAGGTCAGGTTCATCTTGGTTCGAGTTGGTCGGGTCGGAGCTGCTTGGGCTCGAGTTGAGAAATGCATGTGATCGAGCCGAAAGAAATGCGTGTGATTAAGTCAAGGGAATAGCTCAATCACGGGATCAAGTGCCTTCGGAGTTTAAGCTGAGATCGAGGTGGCCAAAGATGCTGGATCGAGCTGGTGAGCTAGGATTGATCGTGGGATCGATCCGAGAGATTTGGCCTAGAAAGGTGATCAAGGCGGCTTGGATGTGCTCAAGGTAACTTCGGGTTTTGATCAAGGCATGTTAGAGTCATGGTCGAGACGTGACTTGGTCCATCGAGGCATCTTGATGCTTGAGGGTTGGCCGAGATCGAGCCGGCTTAGTGGTGATCGAGCTAGAGTAATGTGGAGATTGAGCCGGGCTTAGGGGGTGATCGAGCCGAGGCGAGATGAGATTTTGGAGATCGAGCCTGGCTCCATGGTTTGGTTCGATGGTGATCGAGACGGTGGATAGCCTGGCTCAATCACGGGATCGAGCCAAAGGCTGAGATGTGATCGAGCCATCTTTGTTTTGGCTCGACGGTCCGGTTGCGTCCTGACTTGATCTACGCTTGAGCTGGAAGGATAGGAAGTTCATAGACAAGTGTGATTAGTTTGATTCCATGTTCTATAATTCCCTTGTGCAGAGTAAGATGGAGCCCACTCGTTTTGGCGATCATGCAGCTTTGGTCGCACTAGGAGTGGATCAGGATGTTAGTGGTATCATCACTCGGATGGGTTTCGGGACTTTTCCATTCTAGACTTACCCTTTGTATCCCAACAAGGCGAGGAAGTTCCTAGCCTCGTTTCACATATACCACCCTGGTCCAGATCTGCGGTATACTCTTATTTTCGAGATTGAGGTACAATTCTTCTGCTTTTGTCATATTTATAGGATACCGATGTCCGAGTTCGGAATCATCTTCGAGTTCAGTTCAGCATGGTATCTTCCTGAATTACCCAACTTCAATTCCTATGCCGATTTATGGCATGTGATAGCGGACGAGAAGTACGAGTCTAGGACCGCAAAGCTCACTGCTATTTGCAACCCCACATTCCACATAGCTCTAAAGATTTTAGCATATACTTTCTCCGGTAAGTCAGAGTCGGTTGCGGTCAGTTCCATGGAGCTTGAGCTCCTGCACTATGCTTTATGCCATATTACAAAGGTATGCTATGAGACTGACCAGGACAGAGCTCAGCATGATGCTAACCTGGACTAGGTGTTTGCAAAGATCTTAGCGAGTCGGAAGATGGATGCACTGAGGAACCCGACTCAGATTGAGGTGATGGGTAGTTTAGCTACACCAGTTTTGCTGCATGTTGGGATCCCACTTGAGTCGGGCTTCCAGGCAAAGGCAACCAACTAGGTTGATTGGCCTTACCTTTTCTCTACCAAGTGGTTTGAGAAACCGATGATCTACAAGTTCTGGCATGAGAGAGGACAGCTTTGTAGAGTCTACATGCCGAGGCAAGAGATCACCAACATCACTTCTCTAGCCAACATCCGATTTCTCCTGGGATATAAACATCTACATAGTGCGCTTGCACCTGTCACCAACACCCCACAACTACCTTGAGATCAGTCTCGACGTCCGAGGCCCGCGCAGAGGCAGAGACGCCAGCGAGATCCTAGCCCAGGATGGTTCTCCTATCCTTCATGAGGATTTCAACGAGTATGATTTATCGCCTCGACGTCCCTATTTTACTGATTATGAGACGATCAGATGGACTGCAGATGCTATAGAGCGAACTCACAACATGGTTCAGAGGATGTGGAGTTCGATTGCCAATATACGATGTCCAGCCTGTTTCAGAGCACTTAGGGATCGCATCGATGATGAAGGGGACCCTCTTCTAGGAGGGAGAGAGATGGTGGAAGTTCGGAACAACATTCAGACTGATTTGAATTCACAAATTCAATATATTTTTCTTCTTTTTCACTTTGGACTTATGTACTTTTCTTTCATTTTTATTAATTTTCAAACATATGTTGTATCCTTTTTCTAGATTTATGTTCACACCGGGAAGGTGTAAAATAAGTCTGGGGGAGGGTACATGATACTACTAACGTTATTTTGATGTTTTGTCTACTTTGATGAACTTTCAAAAATTTTCGTTTTGGTGTTTAGATGAGTCTAGATGAGTCGAGTCGAAGGAACAATGACTGAAATCCATGATGACTACTAGCCCGGTGTGAGTTTGGTATCATTCTCTACTTGACTTAGATTAATTGTTGCATCTAGGATTCGAACCCCATTGATTAACTGATATGGTTTTGAAAGTTCTAGTCTTTTGGATTGTTGATGATTTGATGCTGGCTCTCCTTTGTTATGACTTTAGTTGATCTTAAATTTTCTTATCTATGGTGTTGGTACTTTTAGGTAGGTATTTTTATCTTCAACCCTCTGTAAAACCAACAATTTTTTCAGTATGATTTTGATCCCCTTCTCCTTCCCTTCAATAAATAAAATAAAACGGTACAAAAAAAGGATTGAAAGCGTGATCTAGAAATCCGTAGTCAATCCCAGAAAAAAATTTCTGCTAAAAAAAGAGAAAGAATAACTAAAAAAATGATGAATAAAGAAGGAAGTAAGAAAAGGAAAAGGAAAGGACAGGATCCGAAGTGGCTCGATGATCGAATTGGTATGGGGATCCTGAATGACATATACTCTAGAGCGTTGATCGATACCCCATAGGTAAGAACGCACTTGTTTGAACTTAAATGAATCTAAGGAGCTGGTTGATATGACTTGATGGTTTTATTGATTTGGGGTTTAAAGTAGAAAGTATGTTGTTAGTTAGGTGGTGGTAAACAATATATTTGCAGTGGTTGTCTAGGATTAGTGTCCTTTAGCTTTTGATGTCTGAACTTGAGGTTGCTGAGATTTTGAGAGTTCATGTGTGGTCGTTTTCAAACCTCTTATGTAGAATTGGTCTTTCTTTACTTGAAGACAAGCAAAGATCTAAGTCTGGGGGAGTTGATATCACTCAGTTTTAACACTTTATAGTGGGTATTTAGAAGAATTCGGGTGCAAAATGGCCAAATTGAAGCAGAAGGATCAATCTAGGCTAAGCATGTTCGATCCTATCATTTCGTTGAGGAGATCGATCGATCCTAGCATGGATCAATCGATCCAAGCTCTTGGAGCACCTACGTAATTTTAGATCGATCGATCCACAACAGATCGATTGATCCCTTTTCAAGCACAGAACGATCGATATCGATCGATCCAAGCATGGATCGATCTATCCCTTTATACGAAGAAGAGTGATTTCAAGCAAAAAGACACATTCTTTCTCAAAGCTTATTATTAGTTTTCCTTATTGGGTTTTTTTTTTTATTTATTTTAGAAACTATAAAAGCCTCTTGGTTTTAATTTTAGAAAAAACACAACACTTTATATTTAGAGAACTTTGCAGAGAGAAGAGATTTCTTCTGTATTCATGAGATTTATAAACTCTGATTTCAATTTATATACAATTTGGTTTTTAATTGCTGCAATGTGTACTCTTTCTATGATTTATGTTCTTGTTATCTTGTCTGAGTAATCCGTTTGTTAGGTTTTAGGGTTTTCCCATGGAAACCAGGTTGAATGTTAGGGTTTGATAGAAGGGATTGAAATCGTTAGGTTCTCAGTCTAGATTCGTTCCTATTGCATGAATTAGAGTAGCTAACTAGTTCATTGATCTTAGAATTATAAACTCAAAGGGATTTGGTTTAGAAGTATGGTCTAATCTAGATGAGTAAGTGCCTTTGCTTGCGGGAGTATTGTCTTAGGGGCTTATGAACATATCGAATCTGAATTAAATTGCATGTTTAAATCATCTAAATATGATATGAGTTTGTCTTTAGTGATTTAAACATAGGGATCTAATACCTCGGGAGAGGATTAGTCTATCTTTGTCTTTCGAGTTGGGAACTATTTTCAAAGAAAATCTTGCATGTTAACCTTGATCTATAACATGATTACCTGTGGATTTCCCCATTACCTAGTGTTTTATTTAATTGATTTACAATCGTTTTTAGTCTATCGTTATTTCTATTTTCAAAACATAATCATCATTTTAAATATTTTCCAAGCTTGATTCGATTTTTAACTAAGAGTCGTATGTTCTTGGTCTCTGTGGATTCAATCCCTTATATACAAATGCGTTTGCTGTGCACTTGCAGTGAATAAATTTAAAACCTGAATGTATCAATGAAATAAGGAAGACGGCCTTCTGAATACGCTATGGTCATTACGAATTCGTTGTCATGCCATTTAGGTTGACCAACGCGCCGGCTGCGTTCATGAAGCTAATGAAAGATGTGTTCCGAGCATACTTGGACAAGTGTTTAATTGTCTTCATTAATGATATCTTCGTCTACTCGAAATCAGAAGAAGTTCATGCATGTCATTTGCAAATAGTCATCGAGAAGCTAAGAGAACATCAACCCTATGCAAAGGAAAGAAAATGCAGTTTTTGGCAAAGAAAGATATGATTCCTAGGCCACATCGTCTCAGGAACTGGAGTAGCAGAGGATCCTGAAAAGATCGCATCAATCACAGAATGGCTGGAATCAAAGAACGCTACTGAGGTTCGCAGCTTCTTAGGTTTGGCTGGTTATTATCGAAAGTTCGTCAATGTATTCGCAAGTCTCGCTAAGCTGATGACTCGTCTAACTAGCAAGGACGCAAAGTTTGAATGGTCATAAGCTTGTGCGAAAAGTTTTGCATCCTTAAAGGAGCGGTTAACTAAGACACCAGTGTTGGTACTTCCAAGGACATGAATACCCAATGTCGTCTACACAGATGCATCTGGGTTAGGTTTTGGTTGTGTTTTAATGCAAAAGGACCAAGTGATAGCGTAAGCCTCGCGTCAGCTGAGACCACCTGAATAGAATTACCCGACTCATGAATTGGAGTTAGCAGCGGTGGCTTTCACTCTAAAGATATGGAGATCGTACTTGAATGGGGAGAAGGTTCATATCTTCACTGATCACAATAGCCTAAAGTACATCTTCACATATAAGGAACTAAACTTAAGGCACCATAGGTGGGTTGAGTTATAGGCAGACTACGACCGCAAGATTATGTATCACCCTGGGAAGGCTAACAGGTTGATGACGCCTTGAGTAGGAGAAGAGATGATGTTTCAGGAGCCAAAGAAGTTCACGAGTTAGTAGCAATGCTAGCGAGCCCGAATTTTCGCGTAACCACCATAGAGAGGATTCGCGGGGTTGGAAGCCTTGGATCAGACAGATCTTCTATAGAAAATCAGGAAAGCACATGAAGAGGACCCTATTCTAAAGGATTTAGTATCCAAGGAGGTGATTCGATACAAGGAGGAATCGAATGGGACCTATCTATATAAAGGATTGGTATGCGTTTCGAATAATGAGGACATAAGGAAAGAGATTCTTAGTGAGGCGCACTTCTCGCGGTTTTTAGTTCACCCAAGTAATATCAAGTGCACCAAGATCGAAGAGATACTACCATTGGGCTGGAATGAAGGGGGAAATTTCCAAGTGGATCTCACAATGCCAGATATGTCAATTAGTGAAAGCGGAGCGGCAAGTACCAAATGGATTACTACAAAGCTTACCACTACCAGAATGGAAATGGGATATGGTATTAATGGACTTTGTGACCGGGTTGCCGAGGACTAGCAGTAAAAAAGACGTTATTTGGGTGATAGTTGACCGACTCACAAAGTGAGCATACTTTCTGCCTATCAAGAAGACGGATGGAGCTGATCTCCTGGCGAAAAAGTACTTGGATGTCATACTCAGACTCCATGGAGTTCCAGTAAGTATTGTGTCAGACAGGGATTCAAAGTTCACTTCTATTTTCTGGAAAGAATTCCACGAAGCATTGGGGAAAAAGGTTCAGCTCAGTACCGCTTACCATCCACAGATGGACGGACAGTCGGAGAAGACGATTCGGACACTAGGAGACTTGCTAAGAGTTTGTGTGCTGGACTGGGAAAGTACATAAGAAAATTATTTACCCATAGCCGAGTTCTCGTATAACAATAACTTCCATACTAGTATTAGGATGTCACCATATGAGGCGCTCTAAGGCAAGCCTTGTCGTACTCCCATTTGTTGGACCAAAGTGGGAGAGCGCAGAGACTTAGAGCTAGCGATGGTCCAGGAAACCGTAAAGCAGGTCAAGCTGTTAAAAGAGATGCTCAAGGAAGCTTAATGCTAAAAAGCTTTAGAATTCTCTGTGGGGGGACGCAGACTACCTGAAAATGAGGACGTTTAGGGGTGACGATACTGATCGAAAGCTAAAGAAGCTCAGACCGAGATATATGGGACCGTACCCTATCCTGGAAAGGACCAGAGAGGTAGCCTGCCATCTAGCCCTGCCAAAGGAATTGTCAGATTTCATGATGTGTTTCACATCTCAGTCTTAAGAAAGGTCGTCAGGGAACCAAAACTTATTTTGGAAAATTCGCGGGTTGAGTTAAACAAGAATTTGACAGCTACATTTAAGCAGAGTAGGATTCTAGACCAAAAGGATGTAGTGGTTAACGGAAAAACCACCAAGATGGTCAAGGTCTCTTGGGAAAGAAACATAATTGAGGATCACACTTGGGAAGAGGAGCAATTAATGCCTAGAGAGAATCGTGCGCTATTCGAGGGTTCGTTGGAACCAAGAGACGTTGGGTTGAACTCGGGGGCGAATTCCCAGCGGGAAGGGGAGAGTTGTAACATCCCAACCCAAGCCCAAGGAGATTTAATTAAAAAGCCATTAAGGCCTATTTTTGATCCTATAAACCCTAAGCCCATCCTCACCAAAGTTTATAAAATGAGACCTAAAAGGGAGAATGAGAGCCCTAGAAACCTAGCCACTTTTTCTCTCCTCTTTTCCTCTCTTCTTGTTCTCATGCCCCGAGCCCTCCTCTCAGCGTTTTGATACTCTGAAGAAGTAGAGAAGATCCATCTTGTTAGCTTTCTACATCTCCTCAAGGTAAAAACTCTTTATTCATTCTCCATATCTCTTTCTTCTTCTTTTGGGATCTACGGTTGTAAATCATAGATATACCCTCTTTCTCTTTAGATCTACTCTCAATTAATATTCATCTCTCTTGTGCGAACCTAGATCTATCTCTTGTGAGATTAAGACTAAGCGTTCTCTTCTTTTCAATCTCAACCAAATTTAAGGTGAGGGACATGTCTATAAGCTCTCTTTCTCTTCTTCTACTTCTCTCATCTATGTTAGTCTTTGGTTAAATCTTGCTTCTTGTATATCTGGGTTGATTATTTTGTGTGTATTATATAAGACAAAGAATATATTATAGGAATAAATGTAAATTTGATATTGTTTGAGCATGTTGATTGTTTAGTGTGTGTTGGTTGTTCGTGAGCTTGAAACACTGTCACAAGTGGCAACCGTGAGATGAGAGTATGATATTGAGAATCTATATCGGAGAGGAACCGAACTCTTTTGTTGTATGGTGTTTTGGGTCATCAGGTAACGGGTGGATACCGTGGTGTCAGGGAATGTAGATGCAAGGCATCTAATTCCAGGGAGGAACCGACCTTCTGGCATTGTGAGATGACTTAGCTAAACACGAGTTAGGGTTGAATGACCGTACCAGGGGTCAGGAGACCCTAGACGTGGGAGGACGCTTTTAAGGGCCTTGACTGGTGAACTATCGTCTGCGAGGTGAAAGGATCATTGCCCTTCGTAGAGCCTGCAGGCGGCGGGTCAGCTGCTTATGCGGCGTAGGGACCTTGTTTGATATTGTATGTGTGGGCTCTAGGTTCACGTAATTGAAACTAAATGCTTGATTTAGGCTTAGACTGTGTGGTTCATTGTTAGTAGTTTGTAAGTGATTGTGGGTTCTTGGATCCCCCTTCGTTGATTAAGCTTTCTCCATGAGTTTACTCACCCCCGCTCTCTTTCTTTCTCTCTTTTAGGTGAACGTAATGAGTTGACGGAGTCTTAATCTGGATAGTGTCGGTTTTGAGATTTCAAATTATTTTTTTATGAACTTAAGACTTTTGGTTATTTGCTTAATGTTTTAAATTGGTTATGCTGACCGGATTTCGGTTATGGAGAGACTTAACGGTTTTATTTGAAATAAAGTGACTTTTTCGTTTTAAAAGATTGTAAAGTTATGATTCTACCCTTCCACGAGGTTCGGGTTGTTACATCTTCTCCGGCGAAATGTAGGTCTCCGTTCCATGGAACTTAACTCGTAAAATCTTTTGTCTCATTTACATTTTCTGCACTTTAGTTTCTGCATCACACGAGTGTTTCTTTGAATAAGAGAGCTGTAATAATTCTTGACAAGCTTAAGAGTGGTAAAGGTTGGAACTTAATTGGTTCACAAACTATATATATGAATAAGAAACAGAGGATATAATCCTAACACGACCCAGAACCATTTTTTCCGATTCTTCGGTTCCCTAGCCGTACACCTAAGTATTCACGTATGTATATTACAATCGTGTTCTCTTAAGACTCGTGTAACCCTCATCGGCGACACATTTTTATATGAGAGCGACTCAATTAGTTAAAAGTTCACGACATTAATGACTATCGCTATATGATAACATGGCTATGTGTGGAATCACTGATATATCTATAAGCTTTAGAATGATCGAGGATATGATGGAGTTGCAGCGAGATGACATATTAAACTCTACTATTTAATTTAGTTTTTTTTAAAGAAATTTAACTTTACTATTTACTTTAGTTAGTACTATATTAGTTGGATCTAAATATGGATATCCTAACTACGGACTTATATTATATATTCGAGAGATTCATCTGTTGCACTCCTAAATGACGACCATGGTCTCAACTTGAATTATAGGTTTATTGTAATAACAAAAAGGGCAATTGTCATGCATTCTTCAGGTCATCGTAGCTTCATTTTTTCAGTAGGAACCAAATTAATTAAGCATATATATGTATATATATAGATTTACTAAAAAAAATTAACGGCATGATTTACTAAATATAATTACCAGGAAAATTTAATTTAGTAGATTAATTAAGTAATAGTATAATTAATTTTAAAAAGATGTGAGCATGTTATAAGATAATTACGTTCAAAGTTGACAAGTGTGGAATAATAAAAATGAAAACAGTCGAGTAGAACATATAATTAATTATTTAGATGAAAGCAAGTAGAAAGGAATACACAATCTAGGATTGACAACCTTCTACGATACGAACAACTTATCAAAATGCTAGCAACATAGTCTAGCATTTCTGTCACATACTTTGGCAATTATTATTGAAAACATAGAAAACAACATTTTGATAAGCTTGTTTATGCAGATTCAATTGCAGTCATAGAACCCTTAGTGCAGAAAGTGGAACATGTCTTGGCACATTGTTCAACAATTCCATTCATGGTTTCAGTTGTGTCTATAATCACCGAAATAAAAATGTATCATTTCTTGTATGTTATTCCAATAATATATAACAACAACGAGTTTTGAAATTTGCTTTACCCGAGTCCTGGAGAGTCATCATGGCGCTGCAAACAGACGATGCACACCCTAACTTGCAATATTCATTGACAGCATCACCTTTTTGTTTTAATCAAAAGTTAAATCTTTATGTTAATATTGTAACAGATATAACATAAAAGTGATAATAAGAATCAATTAATTTACGAGAGTTTTGGAGATTGCTGAAAGTGTAATATATGAAGAACAACAAACAAAAACTTTTCTCAAAAACTTCTCTTTAATAAGACCAAAGCAAATACAGTTAATTTCTTTTGTTCACTGATTTGACTTTCTCTTAACTATTCTCTCAAATTCACAATTCGTCTGTTTAACCCTTACAGACACAAAAACTTCATCTCTCAAGAAACAAAACAATAAAAACTCTCTCTAATATTTCGGCTCAAGACTTGTTCTTCTTCTCGCCTCATATCCTCCTTAAATACTTAGATCAAAACCTAAGAGCTCCACCTTTCTCTTTCCATATTGCTTTTCTTCCTTTTTTTTTCTAGTTTCCATTTCTTTTCATCTTTCCTTTTAGTTAGTTAACACATCTTCTTTTTCCTTTTTAGCTTATTCCTTTTTTGAATCTCTTTATCCTTTGCAAATCAATCCCTCATCTTTTCGCTTCTTCAATCTCCCCCTTTTTGACTTAAGTTGTCAATTCAAGCATCCGTGTAATCCACCTGTAAAACATAATCAAACAACTTACAACCAACATAGTATTTCCAAAATGAACAGGCAATCGTTAAGCAAGTTAGCTAAAGCTGATTTAGAAACATAAACAAGCATGTCAGATTAAGGTTTTAACAACAACTGTTTCTTCAAAAACAACCAGAAAACAATTAATTCCCCCAGAAATCTAGACTAATCTGAAAATCTAGAGAACCTGCCGATCACTCACTACTCCCCCAAAAACCTACACAACTCAGATAACTTGAGCTATTTAATCTGCTTCATCATTGGCTGCATTTTCCTCTTCAACAGGTGGTACCGGTGCTCCCCCTGCTTGAATGAAAAAGGAAGTCAAAAATAATATAGAAGCAAAAGGGAACTGAGGAAAAGAACAACCAACCCGAACCTAAGGCATCCTGAAGGATGCGAATTGCCTGAAGCATAGCCAGAC
>OVBE01000556.1:0-48032 GCA_900406425.1 Iberis pinnata | reverse complement strand
ATAACACCTTTGTCAATACGAACTCAATCTTCGGATCGACGATCCAGGATCCAACATGGAGCAATAACTTAAGGAATCAAATGAGAAAAACAAGAAGAACAAAACATATTGTTAGGATTGATTCAAAAGTACAATTCCATCGATATTGAGAAACTGCGGTATGTAGCTGTTTTAGTTGACATTGAAGAAGCTCTAGATATTTCCAAAGTTATTGAGCTTCTTCAATGGCTAATGATCACCCATGTAATAAAGATAAGTTGATTAATTAGTTCACCAAGATGTTTAGCTAGACTTTTAGTACTAATCAGTTTCTTATGCTTTCTTCAGTATTTGTTGATTGTAACATCTCTAAGCTAAACGTGTGTTAATAGGGGCTCTGATAAATACTTTGGGAGAAGTTGCTCTGGGTGCACCTATTGGAATGCAGTATGTTTCACCAAGATCCTGTTTCTCTATATATTCTGAATTTCTTCTTTCTTTTTTGGAAGTTGTTTGTAATCTGGACTGAAAATCTTCAGTTTTCCAGATTAAAAATAAGGTTTCTTCTTACTGTTGATAGTCATGGAGATTGCGTGATTTCACCAAGAGGATATCATGAACTTGAGATAGAGGAGGACGTTGTCGGAGCCCCATTACCCGCACTGGTATTTGATGAAGAAAGTTTTTGTATTGGGATGAATGTGATGAAATTATTGTTGCAGATTAGTTGTTGGGATGTTATTTGACAATTGAGTTTATTTTTTGGCTTTTTGAATATTTTGTTTGTTACTATTAGAATATTAATTTGAATAAATTTTTATTTGTCAATTTTTTGTTTCTGTATTATTTTGAAATCAAAATATAAAATTTAATTTGTCAAAAACTAAATGAAACAATTACATTAGAAACTACTATGAAATATTCTGAAATTGCTATTGATAGAAGACTACAAATAGTAATTAAAGATTGATATAGTAAAATACTAAAACATGTATAGTTAAAAGTTATAATATCATTTTCACGACGCTATCATAAAACTTTATTATTGCAAAAAATCGCTATTATTAGTAAAATAGTTATACCACATATCAAAAGAGCTATGCAAGGTCCCATACCTATTATCGCGGGTGATGCTGAAACGCTTTCTACACCACTATGGTATCTTTTTATAGTAAATTTCGGGTGCTAGTAAAACCCTTATTTCATGTAGTGAAACTCCAGCGGCCTCTCCTGCAAATTCGATTAACAACAAAAAACAGCACATAAATTCTCCACCTTCTCCACCCGTGTCTTCTATCCCTAATTTTTATAATGCAGGATCGAGTGGTGGCAAGACAGAGATCCACTGGTTCTGTGACGATGAAGAAAGTCAAGAATTTTTTTTTTAGAAGAAGCGGATGGTGGTTTATGTTCATGGCATTTGGTATTGGGCATCTCAAACTATGGAAAATTTTGGCCCATCTAACATTACGGCTAACAATGATAGCGACTACCATTCAACTAACACAAAGAGTGCGGTGGGCTCGAACCCACCACATGCGCCATGAATATGGCCTTTTGAAATTGTCATGGTTGAAGGAGATCATCATTGTTTGAAGCCTAAAAGGAATCACTTGGTGTTATTCTTTGGACACACTCTTTTTCATTGAAACGAAGAATTTCGATGATGTAGTTTGTGATATCGCAGATACAATAAAGTTTGATTCGATTCAATGTGTTAAACCATATGGGTTTTGTCACGTCCCTGAAATTCACTAGTTCGCGGAACGGTCCATAGCCAAGGAAAATTGTAAGTTGGCTATGGAAAGAGGTGAAAGGACTTACGTCCTTTCGGGAAGATTGCATATATAACGCCGAATAATGACTAATGTTGGAATCCAGACGTTAGACTTAGCCACTTGGACATGAAATGTCTGAATGGCTAAGTAAAATATTGATGGACTAAGGCAAATATTCGGTTGACAGCTCAATGGTTTGGATCCAGTTTCGGAGAGTTGCAAGATCGAGCTAAGGTAGCTGAGCCAGCTGAGTCACCGCTCAGATCAGCTTAGGCCAGCAAAAGGCAGTATCGGCCAACTGAGCCAACTTAATGAACTGGACACTAACTGGGCAGCTGGGATGAGCAGGACAGTTGGGATGAGCTGGGCAGTTGGGCCGAGCTGGGTGGTTTGGCAGCTAATAGGCAAGTTGCGCCTGTTCAGCCAAAAGGTGCCTGTTCGCATAAGGACGCTTTGGCTTGACGATTTTGAACGGTTATGGGCCAACTCTATCAATAAAGCGCACAAGGCTCATTTTTGCGCATCATGAAACACACAAAAATTCTCTAAAAATCGAGAGAAAAATCATAAGGCATTGAAGGAAGGAAAGTCGAGTGTTGGGTTTGGAAGTGTAAAGCATCCGAGCCAAGTTAAGGATTCGATTGAGAAGATCAGCCTGGTAAATCGATCTCTACAAGCAAAGGTGCGTGTCTGACTTAGGCTAAGTAAGGGAGGAGAATCGTTGTTTAGTTGGTTGGATTTGAATCGAACAGATACCTGGTCCAAATCTCTAAACTGTTTTATCTCTATTCAAACGTTAAACCTTCTTGGTGCGGACTCGTGGAGATCGGAAGATCTAATCCAAGCTGCAAATGTTGTAAGGGAAATTCTAAGGGCAGGGCCGAACGTTATTAAGGAAAATCAAACCATGGGAAAACTTGAGTTAAAACGTGCATATAGGCTATTCTGGAAGCATGATTCACTCATTAAGTAGTATGTTGGATTACATATCAGTTTTATGACTTTCAGGTGTTAAAGGGAATTGTGGGAAGGATTTGACTTAGCGCTAGGATTCATGGCCATGAAGATGGGTGGTGATCAAGTTGGGATTTATGCTAGGATCGCTATGTTAAAACTTGTAATAGTCTATAGAACAAACTGTCAAGTTGTAACGAATCATAAATCTAATAATTAAAGAATCTCGTTTATCTTAATTGCTTCTGTAACTCTTTAAAGGCTTAATGAATTTTCATATCGAACCTCATATGAAAAAACATAAAAACGGCTAAGGCGTTAAAATAAACTGAATGGGCCGGGATCACTTAATGATTCGGCGTGTGATGACATCCTGGACTTAGTGTCTGTCTCGGGGTGTCACAAGTTGGTATCATAGCATGCTAGATCCTTAGACTAGTGTGTGGTTTACGGGGGATTACACTCTTTGGCCGTGAAGCACTCGTGCAGGTATGTCGCTAAGTCCTTTTGTAGATTAAATAAGTATGTGTAAATGTTTTATCTTACATATGGGTAAAAGCGGCAAGTCGGGAAAAAGTAAGAAAGATAAGCAACAAGACGTTGAGTCGGACACGGTTGCAACAAATGCTAGGAATAAGGGAACAAAACTCCAACCGGAATTTTGGTTGGAGGAAAAGAAACTAGGAGCAAAGGGAACAAGA
Source organism: Iberis pinnata (assembly GCA_900406425.1). NCBI lineage: Eukaryota > Viridiplantae > Streptophyta > Magnoliopsida > Brassicales > Brassicaceae > Iberis > Iberis pinnata. The sequence continues at coordinate 44,620 of OVBE01000556.1, read as the reverse complement.
CTCCAACCAGACTTGTGAGTGGAGGAAATGAGGCGGGAGACACATTTGCGCTAAGCTTAGGTGCAGGAATAGTGCAAACGCGAGTGGAAAATGTGGAGATCCATGGTGAAACCAGGATCGTGAATCCAACCCCGTCTCAAGATGGGTATGTGGAAGAAATGGTGGATTCTTCCAACGCTGGGAAGGAGGATGATGCATGTATGAATGAAAATGAAACGAACTAAGAGAAGCCGACATTGTTGCGGTTCCCACCTGAGCGATGATGTCGAAATCCATCTTGGCAATGACCTAAGAGATTTAGAAGTTGGCATAAACTCGTACCGTCGGTGAGAATATAACCGTGGGGCAATCAACTACGTTCCTTACTACATGGCCCCTTACTGGTGGGCCAAATGTAGCACTTCCTGAAGTGGCGGAGATTCTGCCTCCTCCACCAAGAGTCGCGCCAAGGAAGGTGGACTACTTGAATGTGCTTTCCTGAACTTGGTCCAAGGCAGATGGATAGTTCGAAAGTATGAGGAGTAATTCAATCGCTTGAGGCGATATATGGGTATGGACAAGGCCAAGGCGGAACAAGTGGGGGTGAATCCTTTGACTTGTTACCACTTTGACAAGTTAGGACATTTTCAGAGAGAATGCCCTAAGTTGTCAGCCGAAAGGCAAGTGGGCCAGAAAGGAGGTCGCGGCAGTAATGACTCGCAACCACAATCCAAAAGGCAACATGTTGGGAACTTCAACGCGATCACTGATACGTTCCTCACCTTTCCTAAATACTATAAGATTTTTGCATTGCATCGTATGCATAAAAAAATTGGGAAGGAACTTAGCATTTTGGGGAATGAATGTGTGGAGACCTTAGTGATAGGTGGTATAGAAACGCACACCTTGTTGACTTTGGGGGCAACACACAGTCTTGTGAGCCTAGTCATGATTGGTAAAGGGATGTTTTGAAAGAAAATATCAGGAAAAAGTTAAGGTGAGAGCCGCTGGTGGCCAGACCATGCTCTGAGAAAGAATGGTCCGTGAAATTTTCGTTAATATAGGAAACATGGAAATGTTGGCGGACTTAGTAATTGTTCAACTCGATAATCACAAGGTGATCTTGGGAACGGATTGGTTAGAAAAGTATAAGGCTAACATAGACCTGCCATTAAGGGAGGGTGCTGTTTGGAATGGGGAAGGGAAATCTCGAATTCCAGGGGATTCGACCTACCTCGGGAAGTCTGATAGTTTCAGCAATCCAGATGAGAGGATGTTGGAAAAGGATGCGAGGCATACCTAGCGACTATCACTATGAGTGAAGTTGGGCCGGATGCAGAGATTAAGGATATATCGGTCGTGAATGAGTTTGAAGATGTGTTCTGGACTTAACTAGGCTACCACCAGATAGGTCGGATCCATTCACGATAGAGTTAGAACCGGGAACAAATCCAATCTCAAAGGCACCTTATAGAATGGCACCAACAAAAATTGTCGAGTTAAAGAAGAAATTAGAAGAGTTGTTTGATAAGGGATTTATCAAACCGAGTAGCTCACCCTGGGGTGCATCGGTGCTATTTGTGAAAAAGAAGGATGAAAGCTTCAGGCTTTGCATCGACTACTGCGGGCTGAATAGGATAATTATGAAGAACAAGTACCCATTACCTTGTATAGATGAATTGCTAGATCAATTGAAAGGAGCAGCGTGGTTCTCCATAATTGACTTGGCGTATGGATATCACCATATTCCAGTTGATCTCGTAGATGTGAGGAAGACAACTTTTCGGACAAGGTATTTCCACTACAAATTTGTGGTGATGCCATTCAAACTGACCAAAGCCCTGACGGTATTCATGAAGATGATGAATAGGGTATTCCGGGACTATCTAGATGAGTTTTTCATCATCTTCATCGATGACATACTTGTCTACTTGAAGCATTGGAAGAAGCACCAAGAATACTTGAGAGTGGTGCTGGAATGGCTAAGAGAACACCAAGTCTTTGCAAAGCTAAGCAAATGTAGATTTTGGCAAAGGAGCATTGGGTTTCTTGGGAACATTGTCTCAAATCAAGGAGTGATGGTTGATCTAGAGAAAATAAGAGCCATTAAGGAATGGCCGAGACCAAAGAATGCAACAGAGATAAGAAGCTTTCTCGGGCTTGTGGGATACTACCGCAACTTTGTCAAAGGATTCGCAAGTCTGACCCAACCGTTAACTCAACTAACGGGCAAGAATGCAAATTCAAATGGACGGAGAAATGTGAAGGAAGCTTCACAGAATTTAAAGCACAGCTCTAGTGCACTAGTTTTGGCATTGCCGGAACCAGAAGTGCCTTATGTGATCTACACAAATGCATCAATAACTGAGTTGGGATGCGTCTTGATGCAGAAAGAAAACATGATTGCCTATGCATCAAGGTAGTTGCGGAAACATGAAGGGAATTACCCAACCCATAATCTAGAGATGGGAGCCGTGGTATTTGCACTTAAAATTTGGCGGTCATACTTGAATGGATCCAAAGTGCAAATATACATCGATTATAAGAGTTTAAAGTACATCTTCACTCAACCCAAGTTGAATCTAAGAAAAAAGTGGTGGATGGAACTCGTGGCAGACTATAATATTGATATCGCCTATCATCCAGGAAAGGCGAATCAAGTGGCTGATGCATTGAGCCGAAGGTGGGTTATGTTGATGCTGAAAAGAGGTAGAAAAACTAGGTTGTATGACCAGGACACTAAGTTTGAATGCCTTGTCTGAAAATTAGGAACCTTTGGGTTTGGACGCAGGAAATCAAGCGGATTTTCTTACAAGGGTACGGTTGGCTCAGGCTCACGACGAGAACCTACAAAAAGTGGCAAAAATGATCAGACATATTACAAAACTTCAAATAACGGAACGATTGTGGTCCATGGTCGAGTTTCAGTGTAGGATTCTAAGTAACTTAAGGAAGGAATCCTGAAGGAAGCACATTAGTCTAGATTCTCGATCCACCCAGGACTAAATAAGATGTATCGTGATATGAAACAATACTATCATTGGGTGGGAATGAAAAAGGATGTGGCAAACTGGGTAACCAAGTGTCCGACTTGTCAGTTGGTTAAAGCGGAGAACCAGGTTCCAAGTGGACTATTGCAAAACCTCCCTATTCCATAATGGAAATGGGATAATGTGGAAATTGACTTTGTGATCGGACTGCCCGTGACCAGAACAAAGAGGGATGCAATTTGGGTTGTCGTAGATAGACTCACTAAGTCTGCCCATTTCATACCCATAAGGAAGACAAATGGAGTTGAGCACATTGCGGGAATGTATATAGATGAGATTGTTCGGCTGCATGGTATGCCAACAAGCATAGTTTTTGAAAGGGACTCCCGATTCACATCTCACTTCTGGAACGCTTTCCAAAAAGCCTTAGGAACTAGGATGAATTTGAGCACGACTTGCCATCTAGAAAATGAAGACATGTTGCGAGCATGTGTGTTGGAATGGGACGGATCATGGGAGAGGCATCTTCCCTTGGTCGAATTTTCATACAATAATAGATTCCAAGCTAGTTTTGGGAAACGGAAAGAAAATTGCGACCTGAGTTCCCAAGTTTATTCGAGGATGTGGAGAAGTTTCAAGAACTTGCTTCAGATTTGAGGGCGAATCCACTCTAAACGGGGGAGACTTGTCATGTCCCTAAACTTCACTAGTTCGCGGGACGGTCCATAGCTAAGGAAAACCACAAGTTGACTATGGAAAGAGGTGAAAGGACATAGGTCCTTTCGGGAAGATTGCAGATATAAGGCCGGATCATGACTAATGGGGAATCCGGACGTTAGACTTAGCCAGTTGGAGATGAAATGTCTGAATGGCTAAGAAAAAGAGTAGACATCTCAATGGTTTGGATCTATCTTGGGAGAGCTAAAGGATCGAGATAAGGTAGTTGAGCCAGCTGAGTCACAGCTTAGGTCAGCTCAGGCCAACTGAGCCATCTTAGTAAACTTGAAACTAGCTAGGCAATTGGGTTGAGCTGGGTGGTTTGGCAGCTAATAGGCAAGTCGCGCCTGTTCGGCCAAAAGGTGCATGTTAGCATAAAGACGCTTTGGCTTGACAGTTTTGAGCGTTTATGGCCAACTTTATAAATAAAGCGCCCAAAGCTCATTCTCGCACCATGAAACACACAAAAATTCTCTAAAAACCAAGAGAAAAATCCTAAGGCATTGAATGAAGAAAGTCGAGTGTTGGGTTTGGAAGCGTAAAGCATCCGGGCCAAGTTAAGGATTCTCTTGAGAAGATCAGCCTGGTAAACCGATCTCTACAAGAAAAGGTGCGTGTATGACATAGGCTACATAAGGGAGGAAAAATCGTTGTTTAGTTGGTTGTATTCGAACCGAACATATGCCTGGTCCAAATCTCTAAACTGTTTTATCTATGTTCGAACGTTAAACCTTCTTGGTGCAACTTCTGGGAGATCGGAAGATCTGATCCAATCCGCGACCATTGTAAGGAAAATCTAAGGGCAGGGCCGAACCTTATTAAGGAAAATCAAACCATGGGAAAAACTTGGGTTAAAACGTGCATATAGACTATTCTGGAAGCATGATCACTCATTAAGTAAGCTGTTGGATTACTTATCAGTTTTATGACTTTGAGGTGTTAAAGGGGATTGTGGGAAGGATTTTTCTTAGCGCAAGGATTCATGGACGTGAAGATAGGTGGTGATCAACTAGGGATTTATGTTACGATCCTTATGTAAAAACTTGTAATAGCCTATAGAGCAAACTTTCAAGTTGTAATGAATCTTAAGTCTAATAAATAAAGAATCTTGTTTATCTTAATTGTTTCTGCATTGCATACAAATCTCCAACTCTTTAAAGGCTTAACGAATTTCAGTATCGAACCTCATATGAAAAATATAAAAACGGCTAAGGCATTAAAATAAACTGAATGGGCCGGGATCACTTAGTGATTTGGTGTATGATGACCATCCGGACTTAGTGTCTGGATCGGGGTGTCACAGGTTTGGTGGGGGACTAGATTTTTTTTTGGAATAGTAATGTAAGGGTTTCTATTATTTCTATACATTCTCGCATGATCGATTGTAAAAATTTCATATGAAGAAGGTTATTTTTATTCTTCTTGTGTCTATGGCCATCTGGTTCAGAATTTGCGTCATATCTTATGGGAAAATCTACAACGCATTGCTTTAAGCCGACAAGACCCTTGGTTACTTAACAAAGAATTTAATAAAAAATTTCANGGGGGGGGGGGGGGGGGCATGGAGCTTGGTCGGCTTTCAAAATATGCTTCATGTTTGTGGTTTCAAATATTTATCGTTTTATGGGAATAATATGACTTGGGCGGGTAAGCGACGTTTGTATACAATTGAAATTTTGTTAGATAGAGTGATGTGCAACAAAGAATGGTGGGCTATGTTTCCCCCATCTACAACCACGACAACCATGGAGCTTGGTCGACTTTCAAAATATGGGTTGTGTTTGTGGTTTAAAGGATTTATCGTTTTATGGGAATAATATGACTTGGGTGGGTAAGCGATGTTCATATACAAACAAATCATCTCCCGTTAATCGCAAATTCAAAAATATGTTAAAACGAGATTTAAACCATTTGTTACGAGTTATTTTTTGAATTTGAAGAGGACTTCAAAAATGTCATTACTCAAGGTTGGAATCTAAATAAATATCGACATGATATTTCAATTATGGCTCGAATTCCTAACTGTTGGAAGGATATTACAAAATTGGAGATATGTCCATACTCACAATTCACAACATGAAAAATACATTTCCTACATATGGGCGTCGATGAAGCCCTATGAGATCTCAAATCTTCAACAGTTTCTATACATGAATTGCAAAGAGAACTACTTATTGCCTATCACCATGAAGAAGAATATTAGCATCTTAAAGGTCGTAATTAGTTGTTGCAAAAAGAGGACATGAACAACAAGTTTTTCATGCAGTTACAAAAAACCGTCGAGCGCGGAATCATCTTTTGTCTCTTTAGACGGAAAATGGGGATACAATTTGTGGTACTCAAAATTTGGTTGATCTACTTCATAGTTGTTTTCAAAATTTATTTGCTAGTCAAGTATATTGATTTACAACCATAGCAACCATGGAAAAGGTGGTATCTACAGAGATGAATTTTGATCTAGCTCACCAATACACACACCAGAAATTAAGAAAGTTTTATTCGCTATTGGTGCTACTAAGGCTCAGACACCAAATGGATTTACTGCTCGCTTTGATTATCACTATTGAGACACGATTGGACTTTCCATTACAATGAAAATACAATCTTTTTTCCAATATAATAGATTACCATTTCAATGGAATCATACCAAAATTTGCTTAATATCCAAAACGGACAATCCTCAAACCATGAATGGTTTTTGACCAATAAGTTTGTGTAGTGTACTTTATAAGATTGTCTCCAAAATCTTGGTAACCCGTCTTAAGAAGTTTTTACCGGCATTGATCTCTGAATTTCAAGCTACTTTCATTATGAGTTTATCATTCACGGACAATCTTCTTGTTTATAATGAACTATTTCATTCTCTATGGATAAAGGCACTAACAATCGCTAATTATGTGGGCGTGAAAATTGATATCAATAAAGCATATGATAGACTATAATGAAATTTTCTCCGCGACGTCTTAAAGAAGAAAACTTTCTCTGCTAAATAGATTGGTTGGATTCTAAAATGTGTGACAATTGTTTCTTTCTCGGTTCTATTAGAAGTACATTTGGCCACTTCCCACCGCAAAGAAGATTACTACAAGGTGATCTATTGTCACCTTGCCTCTTCATTTGATATTAGGATGTTCTGAGTTTACTCCTTACAACTGCGACACGGCATAGAGTGTTACATTGACTCCAAATTTTTTGAATTGCGCCATCAATCAACCATCTGTTGTTTGCTAAAGATTCTCTATTCTTTGTTAAAGTTGGCTGCAAAAATAGTGTAAAACCGAGAGATATCTTTCAACAATACACCAACAACCTTAGGTCAATTAAGTAATTTTAGCGACTCTATGATTACATTTGGTAAAGGAATATGAGCACACTCGATCTATGATAAAAACTATTCAATTCATTGATAAAGTGGGTGATACGAGTAAATATTTAGGATTTCCTGAAAATTTTGGCCGACAAAAAGAATGAGTTATTCTCCTATATAATTGATAAGGTCGAACAACACATTTCGGGCTGACAATGTTGATATTTATCGCCACCAGGTCGCGAAGTTCTTATTAAAAGTGTTGCAATGGCTATGTCAGTCTATTCAATGATTTTTTTTCGAATACCAGCTACATTGATTAAGGAGTTCAATATAATGATGTCCAAATTTTGGTGGAGTGGAAATTTGACAAAACACAGAATGTCATGGTTAGCATGGAAAAAACTTCAATATCCAAAGAGTTTGGGTGGATTGAACTTATGTGATTTAGAGATATTAAATCAATCAATGTTGGCTGGACAAGCTTGGAAAATCCTAAATCATCCTACATCTTTAGTAGCACAACTACTTCCAACTCAATATTATAGAGACAAGAGTTTCCTTAATGGTAGAACGAGAGTACGCTCGTCTTATGAATGGCTGTCTCTTTGTTTTGATAAATAAATTATTAAAAAGAGTATGTGAGTTGACATAGGAGATGGACAGTCTATACAAATAGTGATGTGATCCTAGGTGATCTACTCCAAAGCAAAGACTGTCCAAAGGTGTTGAGATGAATGAATTGTGTAAGACTGGAATTCGCTGATGATCAACAAAGAATCATGTATATGGCTGGTTTTGAATATGTGAGGGTGATGAAGAATGATTGATTATGCAAAAACGAAGAACATGAACTAGGTGATATCAATGATGCCGTGAAGGATGATCGAATGTGGAGATGGTTTCGGCTCAAAGTGCTATGAGTTAACCTTGATGGATAGAGTTTCTCTTGGAATCAAAGATATTGTAAGAGAAGATACTTGATCAATTTATTCAAGTTTGAGGAGATGTTTTGATCTCTAGAACTTAAAGGCGTTTTTTTCTTTTCTTTTCTTTTTCATTCAAACTCTTCTTCCTTAGACATTAGAGCTAAGGCTCTCTGTAAACTTACGCTCTAAGGTAAAAAAATCAGAAACAACAGAGCATTTGCTGAAAACTACAAGTCTTCTGAATAAAAACAACAAAGCGCCTAAATTAAATATAATCTAAAAATAGTAAGGCGTCCCTTCCTAAATAGGAACCTAAGTGGTGCGCCTATAAATCTAATGCAGAAGTCGATGTGACTTGTATGTTATTCCCTATGTAACATCACCTAGATAACTCGATGTAGCAACGACCTTGCCTCGTTAAAAACCTTAGTAGAGAACCTCCTACCTACCAAAATCTCTACCAAGGAAAAGAGTACAAGTTCGTTACCGAAGTTACCTAGTGAATGTTACCAGGTTCTTCAATCTTCAGGACTGAGATGCTGAATATATCTGCTTCAGCCTCCTTCTGATTAAGATATGTGCTAGTGATAAGTGAATGAGCTTCTTTCGCCAACACCTTAGCTCTTAACCGTGTTATCCTTCCAGCTATCTCAGGCTCTTCCTCTTCAGAGCTTTCCATGATCACATCATCCTCTCTCTCTTGAAAATTTGTCCTCAAATCTGTATCTGCAACATAAGGAATCAAGTCTGAAACATTAAAATCATCAGAGATATTGTACTTCCCTTTATGGTCAATTCGATAGGTGTTGTTGCTGTTTCTCTTGATGATCGAAGGGTCCGTCTACCCTTGGCATCAGCTTGTTCTTCCTCTCAGCTGGAAATCGGTCTTTCCTCAGGTGAATCCACACCAAGTACCCTTTGTCAAGTATCAGCTCCTTTCTTCCCTTGTTGGCATATTCTTTATACTTTTTTTCTTCTTCTCGATGTTCTCCTTTGCCTTCTCATGAATCTTCAGAACCTGTTTTGCTCTTTTCCTGTCATCCAAACTTATCCTTTCTTTTAAAGGCAAAGTGATCAAATCTAGTGAAGAAGTGGGATTGAAACCGTAAACTATTTCAAATGGAGAATAGAGAGTTGAAGAATGCTTAGCGTGATTGTAAGCGAACTCGATGTATGGCAGGCATGATTCCCACGATTTCAAGTTGCTTTTCACCATTGTTCGCATCAATGTAGATAGAGTCCTGTTCACCACTTCTGTCTGTCTGTCAGTCTGGGGATGACAAGTTGTTGAGAAAGATAGCTTCGTTCCCAACTTAGCCCATAATGTGTGCCATAACTGACTTATAAACTTTGTATCTTGGTCTGAGACTATCACTTGAGGCATTCCATGAAGCCTCACTACTTCTCTGAAAAACAGGTCTGCTACTTTGACCGCATCATCGATTTTGTGACTTGCAATGAAATGTGCCCTCTTACCGAACCTGTCTACAACAACAAAGATAGAATCTCGAACAATCTTGGTTCGAGGTAAGCCAATAACAAAATCCATAGATATTTCAGTCCAAGGGTAAGAAGAAATGGGAAGAGGAGTGTACATCCCGTGAGGTTGCACCTTACTCTTTGCTTGTTTACAGATTGCACACCTTGAACAAACCTTTTCTACTTATTTCTTCATTCCATGCCAAAAGAAGTTTCCTTGTAGATCACGCAGAGTCTTGGTGATTTCGAAGTGACCAGCAAGTCCTCCTGCATGTGCCTCTTGGACTAACAGCTCTCGGAGGGATCCGCTAGGTATGCTCAACCGATTTTCAAAGAATAGATACCCATCTTGCCTATAAAATTTCTCACAAGTAAACTTAGAACATCTAGCAAAAGTCTCAGCAAAATCCGAATCAGATTCATACAAGTCTTTAATGTTATCAAAACCGATTAGTTTAGATGTAAGAGTAGAGATAAGAGTGTACCTCTATGATGATGCGTCAGCAACAACATTATCCTTACATTTCTTGTACTTAACAACGTACGGGGATGTCTCTATGAACTCCATCCATCACCCATGTCGTTTGTTAAGCTTATGTTGTTCCTTAAGATATTTCAGAGATTCATGATCGGTGTGGATCACGAATTCTTTCGGCCACATATAATGCTGGCACGTCTGAAGTGCCCTTACCAGAGCATACAAATCCCTGTCATATGTCGGATAGTTCATCGTTGATCCTCTTAGATTTTCACTAAAGTAAGTGACTGGTCTCTTATCCTGCATCTGAACAGCACCAATTCCAACACCAGATGCATCACATTCAATCTTAAAAGTCTTTAAGAAATCAAGAAGTATAAGAAGATGAGAATTGATAAGCTTCTCTTTTAGGACTGTAGCTCCTGAGCTTCTCCCCATTGGAATCTGACACTTTTCTTGATGATTTCGGTCAAGGGAGCAGGAATTATGCTGAAGTCCCTCACGAATCTTCTGTAGAAGCCTGCAAGTCCATGAAAGCTGCAGACTTCTCCTACGTTCCTAGGACTTGGCCATTCCTTGATTTCCTTTATCTTTTCTTCGTCAACCTTGATGCCATTTGCACTCACAACAAATCCTAGAAAGAAAATTTCATTAGTGCAGAAAGAACACTTAGATAAATTTGCATAAAGAGGTTGAGAGCGAAGAAAATCAAGAACCGATCTGATGTGGTCTAGATATTCCTCCAAACCTTTACTCTATATCAGAATGTCGTCGAAGCACACCACTATGAAGACGCCTATGAATGCTCTCAAAGCATGGTTCGTCAGTCGCATAAATGTGCTTGGTGCATTGGTGAGACCGAAGGGCATGACAAGCCACTCATATAATCCTTGCTTTGTCTTGAATGCGGTCTTCCACTTGTCCCCTTCCTTCATTGTGATATGATGATAACCACTCTTCAATTCTATCTTCAAAAATATCTTTGAACCGCTCAATTCATCTAACATATTGTCAAGACGTGGAATCGGGTGAATGTACTTCACGATGATGTTGTTTATGGCGCGACAGTCTACGCATATTCTCCATGTTCCGTATTTCTTCGGCACTAGAAGCACATGTACAATGGAAGGACTTAGACTCTCTCGGATATGTCCCTTACTAATCAGCTCGTCCACTTGCTTTTGCAGCTCCTTGGTCTTTACGAGGTTATTTATGTACGTGGGTTGGTTTGGTAGTGCAGAACCCAGCACCAAGTCGATATGATGTTCTATTCCGCGAATTGGAGGCAAGCCTCATGGAATCTCCTCTGGAAAAACATCCATGTATTCTTGCAATATCTCAATCATAGCACTAGGGAGTTCATGTGACAGGTTAGTAGTAACAAGTGTCTCCTTGTACACAAACATAAAAGTTGTCATCTCAGGATCAAAAAGTTGAGAAAACTCTATGTGGTTGATATAGAGGCTGGTAGCGATTGTCTCTTGCTCCTTGAGCTTCATTCGGACCTGATCTTGATAAATCTCACTAGGTGTGACTGGTAAAAGTGTGATCTTGCGCCCTTTGAACTCGAAAGAGTGCTTGTTGGTGTAACCGTCATGAATGACTTTACGATCAGATTACCATGGTCTTCCCAGCAATATATGACTTGCTCCCATACGAATAATATTGCATAACACATCATCTGCATATTTTCCAATAGATAAAGAGACTAGAACCTGATGAGAGACGGTTAGAGCTCCACTTTCATTCAGCCATTGCAACTTGTACGGTTTTGGATGAGGAATGGTTTTAAGTTGAAGTTTCTTGACCATCTCTTCACTCGCAGCATTTGTACAACTCCCACCATCTATGATCAAACTACAGATCTTCTCTTTGACGAATCATCGAGTATGTAATAAGTCCTCTCGCTGACACTTCTCCTCGGGTTGGTTTTGAACACTCAAAATTCTCCTTGCAACCAACATCTCACCAATTGCCGCGAATTCTTCCTCTTCTTCTATCTCTAATCCAAAATCAGAATCCTCTTGAAGAATGATTTCTCCTCCCTCTTGTAGCAAGTACAACTTCTTGTTAGGATATTCTCGAGAATAATGCCCCATGCCTTTACACTTGAAGCATCGTGTGTTGCTGAGAGTATTACTGCTTTTTGGCTTAAAATCAGACTTTGTTTCTTCTTTAACCACTGTAGAAGATGCTTTAGGATCTCTGGAATAGGATGGCTTATTGAGTTCTTTAGGCTTGACCACACTAGAAGTGAATGTAGGGTTGGTAAATTCCCTCTTGACTTGTGACTCAACCAATTATGCCTTGTGCACCATCTCTTGCACATCTTCATAATTATGAAGATCAACTATGTTTTGAATTTCTCGGTTAAGTCCTCCAAGAAACCATGACATAGTCATCTCTTCTCCTTCTCTTAGATAAGTTTGGATTCAAAGTGTTTCCAGCGTTTTATAATAATCTCTAACAGTCTTGGTACCTTGATTGAGGCGTCTTAACTTGGTGAGTATTTCCCTTTGATAATACGTTGGAAAAATTTCCTTCTCAACTGAAATGTGAGCTGATCCCAAGTGGTGAAGGGAAGCTCTCTGAGACGTTTCCTAGTGAGTCCTAGTTGTTCCCACCAAAAAAAAGCATACCCATTGAATTCTGAGACAGCAATCTTCACTTTATTGAGCTCGTAAGTGCCTTGAACTAGAAAGTTCGATTCCATCTTCCTTTCCCAATCCAAGTAGGCTTCTGGATCGTTGATTCCATGGAAAGAAGAAAACTGTATCTCGAGATGATTGAGTTGTTGGCGAATGGGATCATAGTCTCTGTCATTGTCTCCGCCTCTTTCTCTTCTCATGGTTCTTCTATACTATCAGAGATGTATGGATCTTCTTCTTCATCAGTGTGGGAATGTACATGAATTATGTGATTTCCAATAACAGTATCTCTTGATCTAGCTTGATGGGTTTCTGGTAGTTGAGTCCGATTTCCTCTTTTTTTAGAGCCTCGAAGAGCTTTGTTTTGGTTAAAGATGGTTTCCCTTCCTGCCAATCGCATTTCAGGTTCTTCCTTTGGTGAAGAATGACGCTTGGGATGTCTCTTTGAAGAAGTACCCATCAAACCTTTGCCTTTAGCCATTCGCATGGCCTATGAAGGTGTAGGAGTAGTAGAAACTTCACTATCACTTGAATCAGACCTTCGCACTTTCAGTTTCAGCTTCTTGTCAATCTAACTCTGTAGAACATCTACTTTGTCCTGAAACTGCTGAGATATACTTGTAGAGATAGCTTGAGTAGCTTTTTCGATATGTTGAAACATGAGCCGAGTCATGGCTTCCATTGTTTTGGGAGATAGCTCCATTGAAACCTGAAAGATTCACCAACAAAATTTGAAGTAAAGTTGTTCTTAAATGCAATAAAACCTTTTCAGACTTTGATGCAGAGATTAAACATACACTAACACTTAATTCAACTATCAATAAATTCATATTCAGCAATGTATGTAACTAAAGCAGTAATAAGACTCAATCCGAACATACCTAAGAAGTCTAATAGCCTAACTTAGCTAATAATCTAACACTAACAAAAACAATAAAACCTAACTAACAAGACACGAAACTACAGACTAAACCTATCAAAACAGACTTGAGACTAAAGGACACAAGCACATGAAAAAGACTCACAACCAACGAGTCTTAACTAACTAACACGACTAACAACAACTAGCTATCCTAATCAACCAACAAACAAAACACAACAAGTAATGCAGCAATAGGATTCACCACAAAAAAATCAGAAGATCCTAACTAAAACAAAACAAACTGAAACAGAAAGAAACTAAGATCAACAAACAACCTAGGAACAACAGCAGTTTTGATCAAAGAAACAATATAATTCGATTGATACAACAGAAAATTAAGGAGAAAAACAACATGTAACGAAATGATTAGGGTTTAGAATAATTTGCTTAGCCTTTAGTTCAGAGCTGGCTCTGATACCACGTGATGTGATCCTAGATGATCTACTCCAAATCAAAGGCTATCCAAAGGTGTTGAGATGAATGATTTGATGATGAATGAATTGTGTAAGACTGGAATTCGCTGATGATCAACAAAGAATCATGTATATGGCTGGTTTTAAATCTGTGAGGGTGATGAAGAATGATCGATGATGCAAAAACAAAGAACATTAACTAGGTGATATCAATGATGTCGTGAAGGATGATCGCATGTCGAGATAGTTTCGGCTCAAAGTGCTATGAGTTACACCTTGATGGATAGAGTTTCTCTTGGAATCAAAGAAATTGTAAGAAAAGATACTTGATCAATTGCTTCAAGTTTGAGGAGATGCTTTGATCTCTAGAACTTAAAGGCGTTCTTTGCTTTTCTTTTTCATTCAAATTTGTGTGCCTTGGACATTAGAGCTAAGGCTCTCTTTAAACTTATGCTCCTAGGTAAATAAATCATAAACAACAGAGCGTTTGTTGAAAACTACAAGTCTTCAGAATAAAAACAACAGAGCGTCTAAATTAATTCTAATCTAAAAATAGTAAGGTGTCCCTTCCTAAATAGGAACCTAAGTGGTGCGCCTATAGATCTAATGTAGAAGTCGATGTGACTTGCATGTTATTCCCTATGTAACATCACCTAGATAATCCGACGTACCAACTTTGCCTCGTTAAAAACCTTAGCAGAGAACCTCCTACCTACCAAAATCCCTACCAAGGAAAAGAGTACAAGTTCGTTACCGAAGTTACCTAGTGAACGTTACCGGGTTCTTCAATCTTCAGAAATGAGATGTTGAATATATATGCTTCAGCCTCCTTCTGATTGACATTTGCGCTGGTGATAAGTGAATGAGTTTTTTTTGCCAACTCCTTAGCTCTTGATTGTGTTATCCTTCCAGCTATCTCTGGCTCTTCATCTTCAGAGCTTACCATGATCACATCAGATAGGCTACGAATCTTGACTACCTACCACTCTACCGAGACTAGTGATTACTACGAACTTGATGTCGAGAAACTTACTAGTAACTATTTTATATTACCCTGATTTGAAAATTGTTAACGAAAATGCATTGTTGACTTATATACATTCCCATGATCATGAACTTATGCAGAAGCTTTATAAACCAAAAATATCACTGCAGAATTGCTATGTATGGCACTACACCAATCATGAATTTTTTTACAGTGCAGTCTTAATATCTTGTGTCCTTGGAACTAGCATATAGCGATAATCGAGTGTCCCTACCTTCATTCACAAATCACGAGTTAGCTGTTCAAATATAGAAGCTTCCAATAACTCCCAAATTAAAATATTTCCTATGGAGGCTTTCCTCGAACACTCTTCCTAAATTCTATAATCTATCCAAACACAATCACATTATCTAAGATGTTGTTCTATTGATGACTACTAATCACCTCATTTTTAGTTGTCTATACATATATGGAGTATGGCGTTTCGCTAGCTTAACTCTGCAAGAATTATTTGATCAACAAGCCTCATTGCATGAGAAAGTAGATAGTCTAATTAGATTTTCTCTATAAAATACGATGAACACAGAAACCAATCTTTTACCATTTTGGATACTATGACATATTTGGAAGTCAAAGAACGCTTTGGTTAATAATTACCAATATATAAACTTACCTTATTTGATTTCACGAGCAAAAAGGAATGTGCAAGAGTGGATTCGAGCAACTTCGTCTACCACAGCGGAATCGTAAATGAAAACCTCCTCTTACTAACTGGGTCAAATGTAATTACGATGCTTTCCATCATGTAAATAATAGAGCTTCAGGTTTGAGATGGATTCTTCATGATGGACAATGTCGTTTTTTAAATTTTGGACATAAATGTTATGTTGGGCACCATACAATAAGAGGCGAAATTAACGAAATTGATGTGGACTATCCAGAATACTTATGAGTTGGACTATACTCGAGTAATATTTGAAAAAAATAATCAATCCATTGTACAACTACTCACTTCAATCAATGTACATTACCGATTGTCTCATTTTCTCCGAACAATACACTCTTGAGAATTTTGTTTCTCAAGAGTAGAGAAGTTATGAGCTGATTTCTTGCTAAATTAGCAATTTTATCTATATTAAAGTTCCTTTGGTTTTACAGCTTCTTGTTAACAATGTTCTCTTTTAATATAAGAAATTAGCCGTTGAAAAAACTGACAGTATCGATTCCAAATTTCAGTCTCATCCTCTTCCATAATTGTTGTCGTATTAGCCACATACATAACATTCGTCGTCTCAGACATATCTTTGTAACAAAAAATTAATTTTGATTGGGAATTGATTAAAGGGTGAATTAGGTGGAAAACCAATGGTAGGATCAATATTAATAATATATCATATTTTTGTATATTAGATTTCCAATAACAAATATACAACTAATATACAACTAGTATAAATTAAATTTCATCCCCTTATTTGTTTACTCAAATTAAATCATATAAATTCAAAACATAAAATCACAAAAAATAATTTGAAAAAACACAATTTTTTTACATTTAATACGACTAAAATTATTTAAAACGGACATATATTTTACAAAATCCCAAAATATAAACCCAAAACCCTAAAATATAAACTTAAAACCCCAAAATATAAACCCAAAACCTCAAACGCATATATGTTATGAATTAGTGAATGATTATCATAACCCTAAACCCAAAATATAAACCCTAAACCCAAAATATAAACTCTAAACCCAAAATCTAAACCCTAAATCCAAAATATAAACTCTAAACCGAAAACCTAAACCCTAAACCCAATACCTAAACCCTAAACCCAAAATATATACCCTAAACCCAAAATATATACCCTAAAACCAAAATATATACCCTCAACCCTAAATATATACCCTAAACCCAAAAATAAATTTAAGTAGTTCGTATACCTGAAGTTGTTAGTGTGTATATTAAAATTTTCGCGAATAAGCGAGAGTGAGAAAGAGTGAGAAAAAGAGAGTAAGATAGAGTGTGAGAGAGGCAGAAGTAAACACACATATAAGCTGTATTTTGGTTAGAGAGAGAATCCACACCAACTTATTAGTGTTATATACTTAATTATAACTTATGTTTTTATTATCGGTTGCAATTTATGTCGTTTAAACCGATATTCAACAAATTGAAATGTGGTCGTCTTTTATAATGAAAAATTAAAAAAGTTTAAAAGATGTTAAGACAATTAAACGAATGTTAACTCATTTTAAATGTTGATTATTTATAAATTTAAATATGCTTAGTTAATTTTAGTTCAAATTTAAAACTACATACAAAAAAAAAGTTACAAGTTACCATGGTTTATTTTGATATTTATTTTAGTTTAAATTTAAAGTCAAATTTTTATGATATTTAGATCGATCAGATCAGTCCATATATATCTGCGAGAATATTCAACTAATTTTTTTTTTTTTTTTACACGAAACAAATTTCTTCTCTAAATGGCAATAACGCTGATAGTTAAATAAAAAACTTGCAGAAGGAGTCAGTGGTGATTATTAATCAGTGATCGTAGACGTCCATTTTCTAACAACCGCTTGATCGGACGGTGAAAGTAGACTTTTGATCCCAATTTTGTCCCCAAGCAAGCAAGCAAGCGAATCGGTCTTGAGGACTTTTCTTGAGAAATGGGAAATACATATTGCATCCTGGGAGGTTGCATTGATCAGGCGAGTGTTGGTATAGTCGAACGTTGGGGCCGATTCGAGCATTTAGCGGAGCCTGGATGTCATCTCTTCAACCCTCTCGCCGGTCAGTGGCTCGCCGGGGTTCTATCCACCAGGATCAATTCTCTCGATGTCAAAATCGAGACCAAAACTAAGGTTGCTTCCTCATACATCCGATTCAATTTTCAGTTTGGAATTAGTTATGTACGAGTAGAGATTTTCCATAAACGTAAAAAGGTTTTTTGTGTATCTGTTTGGTTTGTAGGATAACGTATTTGTGCAGCTGGTATGTTCTATTCAGTATCGGGTAGTGAAAACTAATGCTGATGATGCTTTTTATGAGCTCCAGAATCCAAGAGAGCAGATTCAAGCCTATGTATTTGATGGTAATTTTTGCTCTTCTCTTTTGTTATATAAGCTCCCTTTGAATCTAAATTTGTTCCATTGTTGTTTGTTTCTGATCAAACTATCAAAGTGGTTAGAGCTTTGGTACCAATGATGACTCTAGACTCCCTTTTCGAACAAAAAGGAGAAGTCGCAAAGTCTGTTCTCGAGGAACTTGAGAAGGTAACAAACATGTTGATTTATTTACTCCTTTCTATATAACATTATTGGTTTTGTAATGGTCATGATTGGAATTGTTTCTTCAGGTGATGGGAGCTTATGGATACAGCATTGAGCACATTCTAATGGTTGACATTCTACCCGACCCCTCTGTACGAAAGGCTATGAACGAGATCAATGCTGGTAAACTTTATTATCTATTACCATGGATATTACTTTCGAATCATAGAATGATTACTTGCTTTTGAATGTAGCACAAAGGCTCCAGCTTGCAAGTGTTTACAAAGGAGAAGCAGAGAAGATTCTCCAAGTGAAGAGAGCAGAAGCAGAAGCTGAAGCCAAGTATTTAGGCGGTGTCGGAGTAGCTAGACAGAGGCAAGCAATTACAGACGGAATGAGGGAGAACATAATGAACTTCTCAAGCAAAGTAGAAGGCACATCAGCCAAAGAAGTAATGGACTTGCTCATGATCACACAGTACTTTGACACAATGAGGGACCTTGGAAACTCCTCAAAAAACACAACTGTGTTTCTCCCGCATGGTCCAGGACACGTGAGGGATATCAGTGACCAGATACGTAACGGTTTGATGGAGGCGGCTAGTGCTCAGGTCAGCGACGTCTAAAGAGAGATTTCCTTGGGGTTTTGCTCTCTTTGATTATGTGTGAATTTGACGGATTTTACTCTCTTTTTTCCTTTTAAATTACAATATAACAATATCAATATGCAAAAGTCGATTTTATCTCCAAATTTTTCTAATATTTTTGGTAACCTCATATGCGGTAACAGTATGAGATTGGATAGTTGAAATTTTAAAGTTAGATATATAATCTCTCCACATCACAATGTATAATGTCTGGATCAGGAAATCTTCAACTCAAATCAAGATTTTTTTTTTTCAAATCAAATCAAGATTAATACACAAAGTTTATATAGGTCTTTGAGTATCTTGTTTATGAAGAAGCTGGTGATTTAAGTATCTTGTTTATGAAGAAGCTTGTGATTTAAGTTAAAAGAAGATAGACAAAATTTTTTAAAAAAACTATTGGCATGAGCTCATTGTTAGTAAGATCAAAACCACGATAGGTTTATGCTTAAATGAGCATAAGAAAATAGAATCTAAGTGAAAAATAAAATAGATTATTAGAAGTTCTATTGTGCATAAAGTAAAAAACAAGAAAATATTAATTTAAGAACACCAAAATCAAATTCTATAGTTGCTCGACATGGCAATTCTCAAAATTATTTCTATTTAGCTCATTACAACCATGATATTGAAATCTAACTTAGTTAAAACTGTAATTACATTGCTTTTGTAAGGCTTCTTATTTTATAATATCGGGTTTGGAAGGTTGCTCTAATACTCTCATGTAAACAACAAACTTTGCGTCATGTGAATACAACGAAGTTAAATTTGAAAATTTTAATTGGTTGATATAATAGAAGATTGAGTAGTCGATGCATCACCTTTCGTAATATTGATGCTGTTACTTTGGATTTGTTTTTCAGTCATTCTAATGAATAAAGAAATAAGTATTTTCATAAAAGAGGTTTCAAATGCATGTTCAAAGATAAGATTTTGCGTTCGTACCTTAACTTAAAATAACATTGATAGAAACGATCAAATTATGCAATCTCCATTAAAATATTATAACCACTAACAGTATTAAATTTATCACTAAATGTAAGGATTGTTTACCGATTTTTAAAAATTATGGTCTTTTCTCCCTTAAATATAATAAACATGTCTTTAAAAGCAGGTCTTTATTTAAATGTATACTATGAGAGAATGAAAAGAATGATTTTAAATACAATACAAAAAGATAATATTAATAGTCTTTAATTAAAAGTATGTTAAATACAAATATCTTTTAAAATCCAAGAAAATTTACACAAAAAACTAAGCTATATTTACATTTGTATATTAAAAATGTCAATAAATTTTCAAAACAATAACACACAAAATTAACCTTAACAATGTTTATTTTCAACAGAAAAATAACAAATCTTTTATTTGTTAAACAACATAAACATTTTATGTTTTTCACAAAACTCAATCTTTTATTTTTCTTTTACATTTAATACAGTTAAATAACTTTTACTATAAAATTGTATATTCAATCTTGATATATATAAATATTATATCATAATTAAATTAAAAAATCCACGCACAACGTAGGATAATCTATTTTTTCATTATTATTGAAAATAAAAAATGATGTCAAACCATTTTATGACTAGAAAATTAGTAAATAAGTAATTTTGTAAATTGGGTACTTTTGTCCTTTATTTTAGAAAATACGTATTTCTGTTTTATAAATTTGAGACATATGTACTTTTGAGTTTTTATTTGAAAAATAAGTATTTTTGTTCAAATACACGAACTATTCATCATTCACACAAACAATTCACCATCCACATAAAACATTCATCATTCACACAGACAATTCATCATTCACACGGACAATTCACATTCATCACTCACGAAATAAAAAGTACATAAATACAAAGACTTTTATAAAATATCAATGCTCTGTCACCCAATTTTCTATAAGTAAATTTAA
This sequence comes from Iberis pinnata, assembly GCA_900406425.1. Taxonomy (NCBI): domain Eukaryota; kingdom Viridiplantae; phylum Streptophyta; class Magnoliopsida; order Brassicales; family Brassicaceae; genus Iberis; species Iberis pinnata. Next base: position 23,933 of record OVBE01000556.1, on the reverse strand, counting down.
AAAACTTTGAATATTGTACATTACTAATTGAACCATTTTACAATACGTTGTTTCACCTGTTTTCATTATTAAGGCTATAAATGGAGAATCACTTTTGTGCGGGTTTCTAAGTTGAAATCACTGAACCGCACAAGTGTTACCATTCACACTTTTTATAGGTAAGTCGTGTTTTTACTAAAGAAAACCAAATTATTTTTTTTCACAGAGTTTGAGACAATAAAACATGCAATATGCAAAAACGTACTTGAATTTCTTTACTAGTTAACAACGTGCGGTACAACTAAAAAATGCAGTTAACGAAGTATATTGTTTTTTTTTATGGAATGTTAAATTTATTTACAAGAGAAGAAGATGTATATATTTACAATATGGTAATGTAAATAGTCCTTTTAGGATTTGTGTGTGATCAACGTTGCCTCGTTAAAACCCAATACTACAAATCCGAGTGGGACAAAACTAGTATTGAGAAAAAGAGTACAACTATTGAACACATCCTAAAAGATAAAGAGAAGAAGCTGGTAATGGAAGATAAAAAGTAAGAAACACTAATGATGCAATGCGTCCCAACGAGAGGCAAGGAGATGGAGTGGGGAATGCGGTTGATACTGAAGACTTGAAATCTGGTCCCGAATAGAACAAGCGATGGCGGAGCAAGTAAAAATGTGTGAACAATGAGGCTTCTCATGAAGACGGTTGTTCCGTTCTCGCCATATGTGATATTTGGTGGTTTGAAAGCACACCCTAAGCAATATCCGATCGATCGTTGAGTGGGTGTTGTGACGAAGGGAAGTGAGATCGGACCAGATGGTATATGTGTAAGGGCAAGCGAAGTATAAGTGATCACGTGATTCGTCCGGCTCGCCACAAAGAGTACATGGCTATACCATTCCCCAAGCACGCATTCGTCTACCTGTTTGTAACCTGTCATAAACAGCAAGCCAAGAGATGAAAGCATATATGAGAATGAAATATTTTTCAATAATGACATAATTATATTAGTAGATAAAATACTTGAATGAATGTAATAACGTAATTTTTTTAAGAATGCGAAGTTTGTTTTTATATTTACAGGTTGTATTATGAATTCTCTAGTTAATTTTTTTTATAACAATTAACATCTAAACATTATAAAGGTTAATTTTCAAAATATACAAATATTTTCGGAAAGTTTATATTTTAAATTTTAAACTCTCAAAACTAGACCATAAAATTACATTTGTTTCAAAAATACAATAATATAAACCTTATAATTATAAAAATATCATTAAAAAATATATATTTTTTAAATACAATAATATAAATCTTATAATAATAAAAATGGATTTAGAATATTTAAATCATAAACTCCCAAAACTAAATTTAAACTAAATAATTTACTATCTGTAAACAATCATGCACCGCATGTAATTTTTGTTACCATTGAAAAACAAATTTGTAGCATTTATTTTGTACATTTTGCACTTGTCCTGCTTTCTACACAAACCGCAGTTGTTCTGCACTATCCCACTAATTTTTTTACATGCATCGCTTAATCCACTGTTACCATTTGGACAAAGAATGAAATTAACAAGTTTGATGAGATAACTTTATTTAACAAAGATGGAATAAAATGGTCTTCCTATTTATCGATGAAAAGAAAATTTAAAAGTGAAAGGTTTTACTTAAGAAAATGTTGGAAAGAGAGAAAATTATATTAAACAAAGCTTATAAGTGCAAAATTGATGCCGAGCACATGGTCGTCTGGTGTCTTTGTCCCAGTTAGCGACTCAAGCATTTTCAGGTTCGATTCCTCTTTGGTGGGGTTTGTATTTTCTTTGAAATTGATGACAAAAAAAAATTGATAAGTGAAAACTTCATTATTGTCAAACCCACCAAAAATTTTAAACGCGGTTTAGTTGTATTAATCTAGTTTATATGCGCTTTTAAATCGATATTGACTATTTAACCGATTATATATACATGAACAAGTACAATGTAAAAATCTGCCCATCGACATTCATCCGACAAAGATTCTATAGGACCTTCTAAGTCAAAATATAATCCTACATGACTCAAAATAGTCTAAGTGATCTCCTCCTTCAATGAAATAATGATATTGCGTTTTTACCCTTATGTCAACTAAAAAAATGAAAAAATCGCGTTTAACGCGATCCAACCACCACCGACGCACCTACCTTCTTCTCCATCTTCTTCTTCAAATTTTTTCAATGATATGGTTCCACTTAGATCGGCCTTGAAAAGGATGAGACAAAAACTGAAAATGGTGAATGATGCTTTGTGGTTGGAGGTAGAAGATGAAGAGATGGAAATCAACAAAGGTATGACTACATTTATTGATTTTTTTAGAAGAAACTTGTGATATAAAACACACAAGAATCATATAGTCCTTTGGATATTACACACCAAAGGATTGCAAAAGGATATGACACACCTTAAACATGATCCAAAATCTAGAGAGAAAACTCTTTTATAAAATGATGAATGATGGTTTAAAGTGTTCTACAACAAGAATATAAAGAGAATAAGAGAGTTCATATATATGAGGGAGAGAAAATATGTAATTTCGTCCATATTGCATGCAGGAGAGCGAAGACCATTCCATTAAATGTTGTCCATGTATTATTGATGAATTTGAGGCTCCACTTGACTTTTGATGAGTTTAAAATATGTAGAACACTTCAAATAGGCTCCTTTGGAATTACATAATTATTGAGTCTTGCTCCTCTTTAATTGGACTTCATTTGATCAACAAAATGGACAATTTCATAGTGACTCTTCTGCCTCATTAAATGCCTACTTTGGAAAACCCATTGGACAAAACCAAAGCAGAGAAATATAGTACTACACTAATCCATTTGTTGATCAACCTTAGTTAGAATGCTTGTGGTAGTTTTTTGTATCCCATTTAAGCCTAAATCAGTGGAAAGGTTCCAAGACTTATTTAATAGCAACTTTGTAGCTCCAACAAGCTTTTTTGTTTTTGATCTTGTTAATTGCAGCTTAAATCTCTAGAATCTCTTTTTCTTCAAGATTATTCTCAGCTATCAGGTAGAAGCTCAGTTACATGTTTTTCCAATTATCCTTGTTTAGCTCCTTGTTTGATACTTTCCATAATTATATCATATTTCCCCTCTTGAAAAAGATTTATCTTCAAATATGTTTTACACAGCACAAGGAACACAATGGTTTTTATATTGTGAGTTTATGTTATAATTACCTGTAAGTTCATATTGATAGGCAAAGTCATTGATGCTCCAGATTGTCTTGGTTGATCTTTTGAGCATATCTAGTCTATTTTGTAGTTTCATGCCTTCTTGAACTCCTTTTACTTTCAAAAAACTCTTTGATGATTCTTCTGGTTTCCATATAAAGTTCTGAAATAGCACAGACTTGCAAAAATTAATAACACATAAGATATTAGCAAGTAAGCTTAGAATAATCCGATTCAAATAAAGGTATAGTTCAACTATTTTGGCAGTGTTCTTGATCAGTATGTGTGCAATTTGACAACTCAAGAAAACCATCTTGATGAATCAAGGTAGTGCTGGTATTGGTCTGGCCAAATAGGTTTTCTTATGAGTTGGCCAAGCTGCTAGTTTTTCTTCAGCTTTATTTATAGATTGTCCATTAGATAGCCAAGTACCATTAGGGTCTGGTGTCTTAGGCTTGGAACTTATTTCCCTTTCTTTAAAACCATTATGTTGTAATTCTGCTTCGATAATGGTATAACCTGCACCAAGACACAACAAATAAGTTTTAATACTCGTTTGATAGATTATTAGCTTATCTCGATGGGGGGGGGGGGGGGGTTCATGCTATGATGGATCATCTAAATATACTTTTATTAGAAAAGATGCAAGCACTTCTTTCCATGGTTGTTGGTTTACGAGTCCTCTCCAAAGTTGCAGCCTATAGTTTCTAAAAAACCGAAAATAACAAATGTAGTGCAATCCCTTAAAATTTAAAAGAGATTGAGAGACTATTGCCTGATCCATCAATATATTGATATTTATTCTCAATATATGGTTGGAAAAATTGATCATGATCTGTTGTGCTTGACTTGAGATCCTCAGTCAACATTTTCTTACTCGTTTTCTTGGATATCCAACATTCATAATTGGTTCTCGTTCTGATCATACATGTCGATTGCATTTTTAAGTGTTTATTCTTGATCTGTTGTGATTTATTGTTGCTTTGTTCACTACTCAAAATTTCAGCTTGGCCTTGTGTAAATTCTTATTGTTGCTTAGGCACACTGATTCAGTTCTCCTTTGGCTCTGTGATAGGTCTAGAAATTAAATCCTAAAGCTAATACTGCAGAGAACAGTTCAATGTAGCAAAGTATAGGGTCGAGTCCCACAAAGACTAGAAAGTACACGTTCTAGTTAAAACTCGAATCAAGCTAAAGCATAAATAATTAGGTTTGGTTGTGATCAAATCAAAACGATAAAATAAAAGCGGTTGTCAAGTATGAAATAAAAGCGTCATGATTCAGGGAAACCACATGTAGTCAGGATTAAAAGTCAAGTGAAATGAATAATGACCAGAATCAATGATACTAACTCTGTTTTGATGTTTATTTTCACATCGGGATGGTGTGAAGTAAGTCTGGGAGAGGATGTAATGATACTAACTCTGTTTTGATGTTTTGTCTTTTGGTGAAAATTTTTGGTTTTTAATTAGAAGAGTCTAGTCAAGTGAAATGAATAATGACCAGAATCAATGATGATTACTAACCTAGTGTGAGTTCGATATCATTCTCTATTTGACTTCTGACTTAAATTTAACTTTTGTGATAGATATGGAACCCAATTGACTGATTGATATGTTTTTGAAAGTCTTGATTTTTTTGGATTGTTGATGATTTGATGCTAGCTCTATTTGGATATGATTTAATTTGATCTTAAATTCTCTTGCTTATGGTGTTGGTAATACTTTGGAAGCTACGTACCTTGCTCTTCAGTTCTCTGTAAAACTGACAAGTTCTTTTAGTATGATCCAAATACTTTCTCTTCTTCGCTTCAATAAAAAAACGGTAAAATAAGAATTGAACAGCGGACCTTGAAGTCCGTTTCCTCATCCCATAAAATCGGCTGCTTAAAAAAAAGAATATAAAATGAAAAAAGTGCAGAAATGCGAAGAAAAAAAAGAAAAAACAGTAAGAAAATAAAAGAAAAATAAGTGAGAAAAGGGGAAAAAGGGTCAGGACCGGAAGTCGATTGATGCTCTGTTTGGTATGAGCGCTTTGATAGAAAAGGTATTTAAGCACAGTGATTGATACCCCATAGGTGAGAACGCACTTATATGTACTTAATTGAATTTAGAGAGCTAGTTGAAATGATTTGATAGTTTGATCGATTTTGGATTTAGAGTAAGAAGCATATTGTTAGGAACAAGTAAATAGTATATTTTGCGGTGGTTTTCTGGGATTAGTGTCTTTTAGTTTTTGATGTCTAAACTTGGTGCTGCTGAGATTTTGAGAGTTTCTTTGTGGTATGGTTTCAAACCTCTTGTTTTGATTTTATTTTGCTTTACTTGAGGACAAGCAAAGATCTAAGTCTGGGGGAGTTGATATTACTCGATTTTAATGCCTTGTAGTGGGTATTTATACTTGCTATTTGGCATTATCCGAGTGTTTTCCTTGTATATTTGACATATTTTCAGGTTTCTAGGTGTTCGACATGTTCAGAAGCAAAAAGGATACATTTCAAAAGATTTCAGATGCAAACAGACAAAATAAAGACGGACGGATCGATCCATATTGAAGAATGAACGATCCATGATGAACATAGGAAGAGATCGATCGATCCAATGCCTCTAGAAACTTTAGAAAACACAGATCGATCGATATCTCTTTAGATCGATCGATTAAAAAAAATCGATCGATCCAATTTCAGATCGATCCAATTTCAGATCGATCAATACTTGCAATCAAGAAGAATAATGAAGTTTGCCACATTTATGAAATTTCCCTCAAGGCTTATCAAGATTTTTTTCCTTATTTGGTTTTATTTTCTTTTTTCCTTTTGAACTATAAAAAACCTTAGGCTTAGTTTTATTTTCTTGACACGCACACTTTGGATTTTAGAGCTTTGAGAGAGAGAGAGATGAATTCCTACCTTCTATTTTGGAGAAGAATTCTGAACTCTTGTATTTTTAATATATTGATTTGCTTTTTGAATATGATTTCTTCTACAATGTTCATTGATTGCTTTGCTATGTCTAGTAGTCTCCTAGGTTTTAGGGGTTTCCCAGGAAAACCAGATTTGATAGTTAGGGTTTAACATAATGGATTGAATTTGTTAGATTCTTAGACTAGATTTGTTCTTAATGCATGAATTATAGTAGCTAACTAATTCATTGATTTTTAGATCAATAAACGCAAAGATATTTGGGTTAGAGATCTGATCTAGTCTAGATGAGTAGATGTTCTTGCTTAGAGAGAGTGTTGTCTTGAATGTCTATAAACAATTGAATATGAACTTAATGTTTGATTGAATTATTAGACATGCGAGAGTTTATTTCTGATAATTGGAACATAGGGATTAATACTCTGAGAGGAGACTAATCTAGGTAGGTCCTTCATGTTGAGAACTATTTTCAATATTAAATGTTGTATGTTAACCAGAGAATCAAATCTGAATACATGTGGAATTCCCTAATGCCCGACGCCTTAGTAGTTTGATTTACATCCTTCTAAATTTACTGTTATTGCTTAGATATTAGTTAAAAACACATCTTTTTATTCGTCTTAGCTAGAATCAATATTGAACTGAAAGTCACACTATCTGGTATCTGTGGAATTCGAGCGTAGTCTATATTACTTAGATATGTTCTCCGTAGTTATATTTAGAATTAAAATTTTGAGTCTATCATTGGGCCTTGCTCATCTTTTATTGGACTCCATTTGATTAAGTAAATGGAGAATTTAGTAGTGACCCATTTGCTTCATTAAAAACCTACTTTAGAAAACCCATTGGGAAAAAAGTAAAGCAGGGAAAAAGAGTACGAATGGATACACTAATCCATTTGTTGATCAACCTTAGTCTGAATGCATGTGATAGTTGTTTGTATCTCATTCAAGCGTAAATGAGTGGAAAGGTTCCAAAAATGATTTAATAGCAACTTCATTGCTCCAGCAAGCTTCTTTGTCTTGATCTTGCTAATTGTAGCTTGAATCTCTAGAATCTCTTCTTCTTCAAGATTATCCTCAGCTACTAGCTCAGCTACATGTTTTTCCAATGCTCATTATTTAGCTCCATGTTTGATGCTTTCAATAACAATATCACTTAAGCTCAACTCAAATTCTCCCTCTTTTCTAGCTCTTAAATCTTCAAGTATACCTTCTTCATATTCATCTTTCTTTGTTTAATTGTTTAATTTCGAGTTAGAGACTTAGGTGTTTAGGAATTTCAATTTTGTGATTTAGGGTTTAAATTTAGAGGTTTTAATAGGCACCCATAACTGAAAATACATGTACTATTAGTCGAATAGGGTATGAACCCAAATATTTTTGGTTTCATAGGTGAATATCGATATAAATCATGGGGAAGAACAATGTTGCAAAATATCACGACTAGAATAACTAGGACAACTGGTATAACAACTGATTCAACTATGTTTTACTGGTTTAACTTGGATAACTAGAACAACTAGTATATACTAATGATATATTTTTAAATATATTGCAGATGATGATGATGGACAAAAGGCAAGGTACAATCATACATATTGACTATTGAGGATTTTATTCGGAAGACGGAGACGACATAAAATGGAATCGAAAAGAAGTGAATGTTTATACGATATTGTTGGAAGATTTCATATATTCTTCATTGTATAATAGAGTATGAGGGAAGATGAAGTTAGATAGGGCTACGACGATGTTGAAGATAATTTATTTTCCGTTGTTTATATGTCCGAAGAGGCCAACATATATTATTGAAGATGAAGATGTTCATTTTTATTTAATGGTAGGGGACAAAAAATAGCTTGCATGTGGAGCAAGAAAACAAGACTTGTTAACCTGTAAGAAATGATAGAAGAATTGGATTTAATTTTATAAATGAAAGGATGGGAAGTAATCGAATTAATAATGAGGGCGTTGTTATCTTGGCTAACTCGTGTTGCTATACTTGTGAGATCATCCGCAACAAAATGAGTAGCTGAACAAATTCAAGGCCACGAAGAACCATATAGAATGCAAAGAGGAGCTTATCAAAACCAACTTAAGGTCACGAAGATAGATCCGATGCTATCTATCTTATAGAATTAAAAAAATAAACAAATTTCAACATTGAAGTCGAAACCAAAACACTTGAGGACGAAAATGAATACGCAAATACAGATTTACTCTTCACTTGAGTTATGAAATCAACTATAATGACTATGAAGTTGAATTCATGGATTAAGATGATATAGAAGTAGTGTTTTCGGCGTAAAAAGTCACATGTATTTGTTTCTCAGCTAGTAGTGTTATTCAGATATTCAACATTATGAGGTTGATTCCATGAATTGAGATGACATAAAATTAACGTTTTCGGTGTAAAAAAGTCATAAACGTTTTTTTTTTCCACCTAGTAATGTTTTTTGACGAAGCTAACAAGTAATGCTAATCGTATCTCCTATATATATTAGGAAAGGAAGACATTTTTTCAAAAAACATTTATTTTGATTGTTAATTACATGTAACACCATTTACACTATCTTTATATCCAAACATTTATGGTTTTTAAAATTTTTTTAAAAAACTTTTTGATAACTACTTACATACTTTTCTCAAATATTTTTTTCATTAAAATTAGGAAATTCGTTTTTAATTTTATTTTAATTTAAAAATTTATTTTTTATTTTCTTATAGATATACTATAAAATTATATATGTAATATATAAAATATTAACAATTAAAATAAATAATTTAAACATTGTTAGTATTTGAAATAATATAAACTAATATATTTAAATTTGAAATATGTTTATAAAGTTTATATTATTAAAATTATTTATATTTATTAATAAACAAATCAAAAGTATAATATTTATTATATATATATATATATTATATTTAAAATTATTTTGTTTACAAAATAAATAATAGTATGTTTGGTACATTTCATATTATAAAATTATATATTACTTCGATATTTGAAAAATGTTTAATAAATTTTAGATGATTAAATATTACTTAGTCGATAAATTTTATATTCCTCCTGAACCCCTATAAAACTCCCCACCATTATTTGATATTCCAAAATATTCGGGTAAAACAAGATCCATTAGTGATATCAAGACCTCATTGTCTAAGTTATTAGTTATATTACCTGAACAAGACCAGGAAGTCCTCCATTAAAGACACGACCATCTGGTCCTGCAAGAGGCACACTCATCCCACCAGCTTTGCTTCCGGTTCCACCACTCTCATTCGGTATGAATGAACCCGTGAAAGAAAGAATCTCAAAATGACCCTGACTACAAATTGTTAACTACATTTGGTATATTGGAAAGATTGTAAGAGAAAGATCATATCTCATAAGTGAGAGTACCACCAGATGTCATAGATTGACGAAGAGTAACAGAGGAAATGGGACCGTTTGAAGAAAGAATACAGATAGCACGACAATCTTGTTGAGAGAATGTCATTATCTTCATTGTCACATCCTCTTAGATTCTCAAACATTTTGTAGATAGTATATATGGAAATGCTATTATGTGAATATCTCCTTACCTTAATCATCTTATATAGAACTATATATATGTTGTAAATCTCTCAATAATAATCAACACACTTCAATTTTATATGGTATCAAAGCTTTAGGATACCTATAACCTAAATTTATTTTACAGCCGCCGCTGCAGCTCTCTTTCTCTCATCTGCATCTCTGTGCTGCAACTCTGGTTTTTACATGTCTACTTCTACACATACTCTTACTCATATTAACAACACAGTGCTCACCAGTGATGCAACTGCTTTGCTTAATGTCAATATGACAAATGTTACAAAGCTCACATCCTCAAACTTCTTGATGTGGGGACGCCAAGTTCAATCCCTTCTCAAAGGGTATAATAACCTGTTGAATTTTAGTGTTTAAGGATCTTAGAATTCAAGAATGAAAGAGAGAAAGAAGAATGCGAGATTGGAGAAGAGAGAGATTTTATTTCTCCTTCACCCTTTTGTCTTACAAGCATTACAAAATATATAGACATGAGCAAAATCTGTTTGAAACGGTCAAGAGAACAAAAGAGGTAAGTCTCGGGTGCAAGGCATAGGCCAAATCGGGCTTTCGTTGTGTCAGGCCTGGTACACTCGCGCATGGTCCTTGGGAACCATGCGCTAACTTCACCCGTGACTTCCTTCGGCCAAACGGTCACTTTGTCGAGCCATCTCCTTCTAGAAGCTTACTTTAACTTGTTTAAATGTTGTTGGACTTGGTTTGACTTGAAAGGCCTGAGGGAAATTGAATTTGGCCCAATGGTCTAACTTATGGGCATTGTCGCATTACTTTGGCTCGAGTGTGCCGATGATCAAGTCTCGCAAGTAGATGACTTGTCCGATGCTCTATCCTTTGGTCCAAGTGACACCAAAACTTGTTTTCTCTTATTCTCTTGATTGTTTTCCTCATATCTTAATATAACCTTCATGGTTACCTTGATAGCTCATTTAAAGCACGCACCATCACTTACTCTTTTTGCTGATGGTTCACCTAATGAAGCCTACACGTTTTGGCAAAGACATGATAGTCTTATTTACAGTGCTTTGTTACGTGATGTGTCTGCTCCCATTCAGCCTATTCTCTCACAAACAGTCACCTCACTTACACCAAGCCAAGCAGGGGTCATATTTGACAGATCCACCTGCATCTTAAACAATGGACTAACACTAAGTCCATCGATGAATACATTCAGAGATTCATCACGAGATTCGACCAGCTTGCAACACTAGGTAAACCTATGGAACTTGACGATCAAATTGAGATGATTTTGGATGGTCTTCCCGAAGAATATAATCGGGTCGTAGATCAACTTGATGCTCATGAAACCTCCCCTGCTTAACTATGAAGTTCAACTTCAAGCAGCGTATTCTATCCCCCCCTTCCATTCCAATCTCGGCAAGTGCAGTCACGTACACCAACCCATGTCGCTCCAAAAGAAACAATCAACCTCATCCCTCACAAAGATCTAAAGACCGCAGTAATCAAACATGGCAGCAACAACAGTTTCAATCAAGATAAGACAACCGTAACCCCCGTTGCTATCAAGATTGATGTCAAATATGTGGTGTTCACGGCCATAGTGCTCGTTGTTGTTCACAATATTAACTCTCCATATGCAATTACACTACATCTCAGTAGTTCTTTACTCCATGGCAACCATGTGAGCACCTTGCCACTGCGCCCGCACCGTACTCTTCTTCAAATTGGATTGTCGACAATGGTGAAGAAGTCACTATTGCTGATGGTTCGGGTCTCTCTATCTCACACACTGGTTCAACCACTCTACCCACTCTTTTAAAACCGCTTTCTTTAATTGAAGTTCTCTATGTGCCTAATCTTCATAATCTTGTATCTATTTATCGCTTCTGCAATGCTAATTGTGTGTCTGTTGAATTATTTTCGACATCTTTTCAGGTGAAAGATCTCAGCACGGGGTTGCGATTGCTCCAAGGCTGCACTAAGAATGAGCTGTACGAGTGGCCTCTTCCATCTCCATCTCTCATCCAATCCAACTATGCTTCTTCATCCAAACCATCATTATCTATTTGGCACTCCCGTCTTGGCCACATATCGTTTCCTCTTTCCAAATAGATGTTGTCTTCTTTTTCTTTACTTGTTACAAACAATACCACCAATAATTTTTCATGTTCTGATTTTTTTTCTCAATAAATCACATAAACTTCCATTTAAGTTAAACACTATTTCTTCTCAAGCTCCATTACAATATCTTTACACTGATGTTTGGACCTCCCCTATACTTTTTTCCTCTCAACAAAAATATCATCTTTGTGGACCATTCTACATGATATACATGGTTCTTCCCACTTCAATTCAAATCTCAAGTCTGAGAGGTTCTTATAGCAGTCAAGGCTCTTGTGGAAAATCGGTTCAAGACCAAGATAGTCATTTTCTAATTTGATAATGGTGGGGTATTTGTGGCATTACGATCATATTTCACAGCACATGGAATCTCCCATCTCACATCGCCGCCACACACTCCAAAACATAATGGAATCTCTGAAAGAAAGCATCAACATATTGTTGAGACGGGATTAACTCTCTTGAATCAAGCTTCAGTTTCTACAACTTATTGGCCATACGCTTTTGCTGCAGGAGTGTATCTTATCAACTGTATGCCAACTCCGGTTCTCAATCAAGACTCTCTGTATCATAAACTATTTCAATAGACATCAAATTATGACAAACTTCGTGAATTTGGTTGTCAATTTTTTCCTTGGCTCCGGCCTTATTCGAAGACAAAGATGGATGCTCGCTCAATCTCATGTGTGTTTGTTGGCTAATCTCTCACTCAAAGCGCCTATTTTTGTCTTGAACCAGTCTCGAGCAGAATCTATACCTCTCGGCATATTCAGTTTCTTGAGAATTCGTTTCAATTTAAATTTCTTTCTCTGTCTGCATCTTCCTCTAACGATGCTCAGCCTGATCCTTCTGTCCCTATAACTCTGGCACTGCACACACAAATTCCTATTCAGCCATTCGTTACAGCTCCAATCGTCCCCCTGTGCTCAGATGCTCACTGAGAAGAACAAATGCCCACTGGTCTAGTCAATGATATTCATTTATCATATCAGGTAAGATCAGGTATTCCACCTCCATCTGATCTTTCAATTGAAAGACTTTTAACAAAAATGACTAATATCGCAAGTCCTTCCACTCCACCACAACCAGCACCTCAACCACCAGTAGCTCCATCTTCGCCTGTCGTACCACCCACAGTCCCTCAACCAGTCAATCAACCACCTGCAGCTCCATCTCTTCCTGTCATACCATATACAGTCCCTCAAACACAACCCAATCACCATCCCATGACCACCATAGCCAAGAACATCATATCCAAACGCCTTACCAAGCTCTCTCTTCTTGCACAACTTCCATCATTCTCTGATTCACAATCTCAAATCCCTAATACCAACTCAAGCCTTGAGAGACCCGAATTGGCGAAAAGCGATGTCCGAGGAATTCAATGCCATCACAAGCAATAATACCTATGTTTTAGTTCCTCCGGCACCTCATCAAAATGGCATTGATACTCGATGGATTTTTACACTAAAATTTCGTGCTAATAGTGATCTTGATAGTTATAAGGCACGGTTGATAGCTCGTGGGTTCAACCAAAAGTATGGACTTGATTTCGCTGAAACATTCAGTCTAATGATTAAGTCCACTACTGTTCGTATTGTTCTGGATTTTGCGGTTAAATCAAATTGGCCGATCCGACAACTTGATGATCACAATGCCTTCTTGCAAGGTACCTTAACAGATGAAGTGTATATCTCTCAACCGATGGGGATTATTGAGAAGGATAAGCCTCATCATGTTTGCCGTCTCAATAAAACTCTTTACAGTCTCCGTCAGGCGCATCAGGCTTGGTATAAAGAGCTGAAGCGTGCTCTTCTCAAGGCTGGTTTTCTAAACTCTGCTGCAAATACTTCTCTCTTTATCTATAAAAGAGCTACTGACAGAGTCTATGCCCTCGTCTATGTTGATGACATTCTTATCACCGGTAGTCGCACGGATCTCATTACAAAAATTGTTCATGGTTTGGCTTCTCAATTCGCAATCAAAGATCTTTGTTCTATCTCCTATTTTATGTGTATTGAAGCAACCAGGACGAGCCCTGGTCTTCATTTGATGCAGTGTAAATATATTATAGATCTTTTCACAACGACGAATATGCTCACTGCCAAACCAGTTTCGACACCTCTACCACCACATTCGAAACTCACACCCCAATCAGGCTCTCTCATCGATAATACACATGAGTATCAGATGACAGTTGAGAGCTTACAATACCTATCATTCACGAGACCGGATATTGCTTATGCCGTCAACAAATTTTCTCAATTCATGCATTAACCTAGAGATGATCACTAGCAAGCTGTAAAACGGGTCCTCCGTTATTTGGCTGGTATGACTTCCCATGGTATTCTACTATGTCGTGACTCACCACCAACACTTCACGCCTTCTCTGATGCTGATTGGGCGGGTGACAGTTACGATTATCTCTCAACAAATGCATATATCTTGTATATGAGTAACTCTCATGTCTCTTGGTCCGCGAAGAAACAGAATGGTGTTGCTCGTTCCTTGACTGAAGCGGAGTATAGAGATATCGCTAATACTGCTTCCGAACTCCGGTGAGTCTGTTCTATGTATCTGAACCCGGCATTAATCTGTCCCAATGCCCGACTATCTATTGTAACAATGCTGGTGCCACATATCTTTGTGCGAATCTTGTCTTCCACTACCGAATGAAACATGTTTCCTTAGACTATTCGTGATAATATCTAGTCTGGTGCACTTTGGGTATCTCATGTTTTCACCAAAGATCAACGCGCTGATGCTTTAACCAAGCCTTTACCGCGTAGTCATTTTCAAGATCTCTACTCCAAGATTGGTGTGACACCGGTCCCTCCATCTTGCGGGGGCGTGTAGACAGTATATATATATATATGAAAATGCTATTATGTGAATATCTCCTTACCTTAATCATCTTGTATATAACTATATATATGTTGTGAATCTCTCGATAATATTCAACACACTTCATTCTTATACATTTAACCTTTGGTGAAATTATCATCTGTAGTACACTATCAAGATACATACCTCACCGAGCATTTTGCACTGACAACTTCTGCAATGTAAACATCAACCAAACTAAGAATACCACTTGCTAGTTTTTTTTTGTCACACCAGTAACACAAACTGGCCAAAAAAATCCCAGATTTGTACTACAAATTCCAGGTAACTTAATCATAATTCTTTTGTAAAGACATTACCTGGAGGATTGTTATCAAATTCGAAAATCTGAGGATTCTTGAGCCAATTGTTATTTTTAATGGGCTCTCCTCTCCCTTTTCCTTGTTTCGACAATGGAAGAGAGGAAGAGATCGACATAGGAGAGAGAGAGTCACGGCTACTGAGTCGTCTGGATTATACTTTTCAAGTCTCCCTATCTTATTCTTCTTCTTCTTCAACTCAGAAAACGAATTCTCCACAAGAATTGTTAAGTTGAAAGGAGCAACAACATTCTCACACGCTTTAGCTAGTCCCACCGACAAATGATAAGGGTTTTTGGACCGAGGTGGGTCCATGTTGTAAGGTAAAGGATGAGCTTCATATTGTTGGTTCAGACTAACACTACCTCTGATGTTGTTGTTGGTTGCTTCTCTCTCCTCCATCAACAAATTTTGTGTGATTCCGACAGTTAAGGAAGAACCTTAAGAAGACAATCGAATCTTGCTGACCACGACACAATCAAGCTACAATTAAAATACAGACCCAAGAAGATTCAGTAGACTAAGATAAAACGAGAGGAGAGAAAAGTTCAAGTCTTGCAAAATTGGAAGTAAGTGTACTAGTCAAGACAAAGATCAAAGCTTCCATGGGAATCTTAATTTCACAAGAAATTTCACTACAACATCCATAATTACTAATTGCCACAAAAATATATGAAGTTTTTTTTTCTATGGGTGGGTTAAGTATAGGGAGAAGTTTCAGGGTCATTTTCTCACGAAATTTTAATGAAGTCAAAATAAACAACTCCAACCTTTCTTTGTTAATGAAAATAATGGATTCCCATTTTACCCTTAATTTTGTAATAAATCAGTTTATTATTTTTTTTAAAAATATCTCTCATATCGCTTCTTCATAATTTTCTCTTTTTCCTTTTTTCAACATAAAAATGTGAGAACAGAATCTCTCACACCAGATTTAACCGAAAATATGCAAAAAATAGTAAAAAATGTGTTTATTGATCAAGTTTGTATTCAATTCTCTCAAGATTACAAGTGTTTTCTCTGAAGAATTGTGAGATAGAAAATTTCTTGAACCCTCAAAAATGAGTCATCCTCCCCATATTTATAGCCTCGGGACATTAATGGGCTCTCATTAATTTCATCCATTGCGCCGATTCTCTATTTGAATTCCAATCATAACGGGCGATAAGCAATTAATTTGGCGGGATTCGAGGCGGTCAATGCGTTGAAGGTTGACCGTCACTGGGGATCGGGCTTGGCTCTCCTTCTTTGGCTTGGCTCTCCTTCTTTGGCTTGGCTCTCTTTCTTGGGCTCGACTCTCCTTCTTGGGCTTGGCTCTCCGAAGTCATCACCGGATCTCTAGAATGGGCTCGACTCTCCAAAACCGTCATCGGCTCTCCGGAGTCGTCATTGGCTCTCTGGAATGGGCTTGACTCTCTAGAACCATTTTCGGCTCTCTCGAGTTGTCATCGGCTCTCCAGAGTCGTCATCGGCTCTCTAGAATGAGCTTTTTTCTCTGAAATGGGCTTAAAGAGCCCAATTAAATGGTGAGCCGAGTCAAAATCCGAAAATCCAATCCAAGAGAATTTATGCTCCCACATTTTGCCCCCAAATCCTGCAATCCGGATCTTCTACAAGTCTGGGCATTTTAATTTCTTGCCCTAATTAGTTTCTTGCTAGGCTCCTATTTAAGCCCATCTCACAATTCATTTTTGTGTCTTGTGCAATTTTTGATCCTTCCCTCCTTAAGAAGGCTTTAAGGTAAATTTTGCTCTTATAATTCTCTCAATTTTTTTTTATTTTGTATTCTCTTGAATTTCTCTATGTTCTTGAGTTTTCTTCAAAACAGATTTTGAGTGCTAACTTTGATCTTTCATGAATCAAAATTGATTTTTTTTCCTCTTGTTCTTTCATTGTTTTTTGAAATTTTACTTTACCAACAAGTTTCTAAAAACTTTAGAAATTTATCATTTTTGATCTTTGATAATTTCCCACTTGTTGTTAAAAAGTATTTTCCTTTTCTTTCATTTCCATTTTTTATTTGAAGAAATAAAAAGTCTTTTTATCTTTTTCTTTCTTCTCTCCTCCACACATTTTTCCCCTTCTCCTTTTTTTCTCCATGGATTCTCCTTGTCCCGGCCGTGTGCCCCTTCCCGGCGAGCCGAGAAACGAGTAACCTTCGCCAAGTGTGCACGGGCCGAGCCACGGTCCCATCGCTTTGACTGTAGCTTGCGAGTCGCCGTCGTGCATGATGCTTCTGAGCCGAGTTATAACATTGATCACGAGCCGAGCATCCGATCCAGACCACCTGTCCGCTATCCCATCGAGCCAAGCGCTTCCGAGCTGAGGGCTCTACCCGAGCCGCATGTTCTGCTCTTCTCCACCGCATCGAGGTGTGTACTCGTCTCTTCATCCAAGCTAGAACGTGTGTCCCCACCTGAGCTGAGGCAAGCGTCCAACTCGTCGATCAGACTCGACCCTCCCGTCAAGCGAGCCGAGAGCTTACCTTTCTACCCGAGCCAAATTGGGCGCGCGTACCTCCACCCAAACCGGACCGAGCACATCTCCCATCCACGGAGTTGAGCCAATTTCTGTTTGATTTCTCTGCTTAGAGTCCATGCGCCTCGTTTGGGTTGGGCTCCACTTTACGGATCTCTCCTGAGCCGAGGACCCTTATGATGTCGTTCAGGCCAAGATCCCGTGAGCTCGTCAACTTACACGAGCTGACAAGCTCTTTCTCCAGGCTGAGTCATGTGTCAGGCGTTTTTCCGAGCACATCTGTGGTGCACTTGTCTTGCCTTGGGTTGGACCATATTTAGCTCATCTCTCCCAGTCCGAGCCGACCTACATCCCCTCTCAAGCAGGATTTAGAGCCAATTCTTGAGCCGAAAGCAGCTCGCCCTGATGTTCCAGTTCAGTTCCTTTCTTTGGCCCCCATCCCCGGTCCAGGTTATCCCGAATAGATTATTTGGGTTACAGAACGATTGCCACATTCCATGGGACGTGGAGCTTATCTCTCCATCTTCTTTAGAGAACCCAGAGATAGTTAGAGATAGTTTTTGCTGCGCGTTTGAGGTTTACTTTAGGGAATGCGGACTTTCATTTCCTTTGCATGATATCCTTATACGCTATATGCATGCTATTGAACTTGATTTGCTGCAACTTTTCTCGAACATTGTTTGCACGATGGTTGGGTTACAGAAACTTGCGGAAGAAACCGATTTCGAACTTGATGTCCAATCGCTCGTTTGCCTTGAGGCGATTAGGAAGGTCCCCAAAAACCTGGTTTCTTTTATCCTCAGTCAAATCAGGGTTGTAACATTCTTTCAGGGATCCCAATAAAAGACGAAGATTGGAAACAACCATACTTCTACTTCCCAGTAAACGAGTCCACTTTTGGCCGTCTTTCCCATTGATAGATCAGAACTCGAGTTAGCGAGGGTGGTTTTAGGCTCTTTGCACTTTTTTTTTTTGAATGCGCTTTATTTTATTTTATTTTATTTTTTCTCCCGCTTGTTGGTTGCTTGTTTTTTTTTTGCAGTGTCGCTTCGAAATAGAAGAGGCAAGGTTTCCCTTTCTCCCGAGCTTGCAGGTTTTCTAGCCGCTGACCGCAACACGAAGTGTATTTGAGAATCATTCACTCCGGAGAGGATCTTTGAATTCTCACAATGCCTTAGACACTTGTTTGATTCTCAGCGTTCTCTTCTACATCCCGATGAACTTTCTGGTTAGTTCCTTCCCACACTTAGTGATTTCCTTTGATTCTTTACTTATTTCTTATTGATAGCTTACTTTCTTGTTTTCAGTTTTTGATGATATTCAGAACATTGAAATGTCTTCTTACCGTGCATCAACACTACACGAGGTTCCCCCCCTCGCTTCCGGCACTATCCTAGCTGCCTCCTCCACCCCCGTTGTCTCTCTTTCTGTCCCTTCGGACAAAGGGACAAAGAGAGCTGGGAAGGCTCCTGCGGTGCCAGCTGATCTCTTAGCTCTCATAAAGTCCGATCGTCGGCTCGTCATTGCTCTCCCTGCCTCTAAGGATGCTTCTTGGCTTGCAGAGGTTGCTTCCTGTGCACAAGGATCTTTGAAGAGAAAGTTCACCGAACAAGGGAAAAGGAGGGGTGATGGAAATAGGAATACATACGATTGGGGCTTCGAGTACAACTCGAAGAAGTCGATTGTTTCATATTCAGACTCGTTGTCTCACCTCTTTTTCCATTTCCGATTCAAGAATTGCTGAATCCTTTGCATACTTCCAAGATAAGCAAGCACTCGAGGATGATAAAGTTGCTCTCATATCCCGTCTCGAGGAAACTGAGGCTCATCTCAAGGCACTTACCAGTTCTCGAGACAATCCTCCCCGTTAGACATTGGACTTCCTTCAGTGTCTTGGGTGACGGTATTGATAGAACCGCATTTATTTGGTGGGATTTTCCTTGATTCCTCTCTCAATTACAAGATACCCTACGAATTCTCCCGAGGTGACTGCAAAAGTGAATTTCTCTGGATTTAGCTTCATCTTGAACTGATTGAGAGTTTCGAAGCACCTGGCGAGATGTTGGACATGTTCATCCTTAACTAATGATTACACCAACATGTCATCGACATAAACCTCCATGGTTTTTTCGAGTTGAGATGAAAATTTTTTTTCACTAGTCTTTGCTACATCGCGCCGGCATTCTTTAAACCAAACGACATTACTTTGTAGCTGTAGATCCCTGTATCAGTTATGAATGATGTTTTCTCTTGGTTTTCTGGATTCATTTGAATCTGGTTGTATCCAGAAAGACATCCATAAAGGATAGTAGTTGATTTCCTGCCGTCGCTTCAACGAGTCGGTCGATGTGAGGAAGCGGGAAGATATCCTTTGGACATGCCTTGTTGAATCCGTAAAATCAATGTAGATTCTCCACTTCTCATTCTTTTTTCACCTTTATGGGATTTGCCAGCCATTTGAGATACTGGAATTCTCTGATCGACCCGTTCGCAGAAGCTTTGCTACTTCAACGGCCTGTGATTTCTCCATGCCGAGATTTCGCCTCTTCTATTTTATGGGTTTTAAGGTTGTGTCAACATTTAATTCATGTAAGATCACATCGAGAATTATTCCCGGTATGTCGCATTCTGTCCATGCGAAAGTTTGATTATTCTTCTGTAGGAATCGAATCATCTCACACTTCAGTTCTCCTTTCAGCTGAGACCCTACGATCACACACTTCACCGGATCCAGCGGGTCAAGAGGAACCTTTGAGGTGCGTCGTTGTGAATCACCCTCTTTGCCATTTTCTTGACTTGGGATTGGGCGAGTGTCATCGGGCTCTAGACTCATACCCTCTTCTCATGAAGAGCTATTTGGGCTCTTTAGTTCTATTGAACACTGGACTTAACGCCAGCCATATAGCAGATTCAAGAATTCTTTAAACTTCCGTGGAGAACTTCTATGCCACCTTTAGTCGGGAACTTCACACATTGGTGATAAATGGATGGGACTGCTTTCATTTTGTGGAGCCAAGGGGTTCCCAAAATGACATTGTAAGCTGCTAGATGGTCCACTATAATAAACTCAACAAGCTTGTGAACCCCCTCTGCAGACACTGGGAGTTTTATCGTTCCAAACGACGTTTCCGTTGCTCCACTAAATCTTGTTAAGGGGGTCAGAGGACCCCTTAATTCTGAGCGGTCGAGCCCCTTTTGTTTGAGCGTGTCGAGGAACATGACATTCACTGTTCTTCCCGTATCAATTAATACTCGCGATATCTTGCAATTCTCTCTGATGTCAAGTTCAACGACCAGGATATTGTCATGCGGTGAGTCTAAGTGAGAGGCGTCTTCTTCGGTAAAACTTATCTCACTTCCTCAATCCACGTGTGTCTTGCTTTCCGAAATTCCGCTTTTCTCACATATGACTTTACTAAAGAGACAGACTCTCAGCAATGTCTCGATCCTTCCATGATAAAGTATATCCTCTTCTTCTGAGGAGCCTTCGAAGCGCTCCCGTACTCCGGGCTTTGTGCTTTTTTTCCGGTTGCAATCTCCTTGTCTTCCTCGGGAGTTTCTATCTCTCGCACGATTGCTTCAAGATCAATCCCCTTTTCGATTCTCCCTTGGAAAATTTCTTGCTAAGGAAGTTCTTGAGTTTGAAACCTTCATACGTTCCTGCCCATTGCATTTTTGTAACTCGCAATAGGCATCCGGGTAGCGTCCTAACATTTGCGGTCCTTCCTTGCTTTCTTGCTTTCGCCCCCCTTTCTCGACGTTGTATGAATGAGACCCCTTAAAATTCCCCCGAATTTTTTTTTTGTCCTTTTTTCAAACTTCTTCGGTGGGAGAGTTGTGTCAAAATTTCCTCTCGCCGTTTTAAACTTCTTGGAGAGGGCGGCCTTCTCTTCCTCAGTGATCATCCAGTTTGTGGAGCGATGGAGTGCGTCCTCGATCGTCTCCGGCTTGTGCATCATCAGATCAAAAGAGAATGGGGGCTCGTGCCAGAGTCCATGTTTGAGAGCAGTCGGCGCCGTCGACTCGCTTACGTCAGTTATCTTTGCCTTAACACTCTTGAAGCGTTCAATGAAGTTTCGGAGCAATTCGGTTTGATCTTGACTTAGAGTCCAAAAGTTGGCGTCTAAGATTCCTTTATCCATGAAAATAGAATAATGTTTCAGGAATGCTGTTGACAATTGCGTAAAGCTGTCGATCAAACCTCCCTTAAGCTGGGAAAACCATTCGAGAGCCGATCTCGTCAAATTTTCGACGAAGAGTCAGCAATATCCTGCATTTTTTTCTTCTTCGTTGAAATGTGCTCTGGTCACGACAATCCTAAAGGTTGTCATGTGCGCCTTTGGGTCAGAGTTTCCTTCGTAGAGAGGGAGCCTTAATTATCCAGTGTCTCTTAACCGCGCCTCGGCAATTCGAGCGGTGGAAGGAGTCCTCTCAGTCTCCGTGATCACACGATCAATCTCAGGAGCCGCACTTGCGACTCTATGGACCTTTGACGGCTATATTTTATTAATATTTTTCTGACATGTCTGTTTTAGTAGCTATATTTTATTATTTTATGCAAACCATAGTTGTACCTAATTGTACATAAAATATTTCATTACTATGCAAACGATAGTTGTACCTAATTGTAATATTAATTACGTTAGTGTTAAATAATATAATCTATATATTAATTTATTCATATTCGTATTTACATCGTATAATGATATATTTAGTTGTAAGAACTTCGATTTGTAAATACTAGTTACATCAGTTATACCTAGTTCTACCAATTGTACTAGTTGTACACGGTCATACCATAAGCTTGAAGTTTATTAAATGGAGATCTTGATTCCATACACCATACAACTACTTTACAATGAATTTTGGAAAATCGAGACCATATTTGAACCCAAGAGACCAAAATTAACAAATTCCAATAATTTTTATTTGATTTTGACATAATTCATTTTCGGAGCCGAAAATTAAAAGAGACTCTTCTGAAATAAATATACATTAATGTTTTAAAGTTTTGATTGTAGATTTGGAATCTTCGTTGTTAGAGTTTCGATATGATATGTAATATGTTATAGTTTATAATTAAGTTATGATAAATAAAAATGCTATAGTTATACCTAGTTAACTAGTTGTACATATTGCTATAGTTATATCTAGTTGTACCCATTATTATAGTTATATCCAGTTGTACATGGACTGAACAAACACTTTTTTTGTCACGACTTAACATACACTTGAAGTTTATCAATGGTAGATTTGATTTTAAACATCATATGTAGCAATTTATATATGTATAGAAAGAGCTTGTGATTTACAATCTCATCATACCAAGTTTGCCTCATAATTTTAAGTAAATTAGTTAGACTTTTATTATGAAATTTCAGTTCTCAAATTTTAAAGTAAAATTACTAGAGTTTTAGAGACAGTCTTGGAAAACCATGCCCATATTTAAATTTATAAGACTAATATCCTAATAGTTTTTATTCTATTTTGATGAAATTATTTTTGGATGTAAAACTTAAAACATGGTTTTACGAACACAAAAAATTAATATTTTAAAATTTTGATTATAGATTTAGAAATTTTATATGTAAGGACTTTGATTTGATATGTTATTTGTTATAGTTTATATTAAATTCTGTAAATGAAAATAAACAAATGATTAAAAAGATGAGAAGACAAATTAACAAAAAGAAATGGAAGAAGATAAATATAAAAATACTGAGAGTCGAAAAAAAAGTAACAAAGGAGTAAGAGAAATGATTTAAAAATAAGAAAGTTTTAAAAGAGCAGAAAGGAATGAAGTTTGAGGGTTCACTTTGTTATTTTTATAGAAATTTTTAAAAAGATTAGCAATTACTACCATAACAACCTAACCATTATCTACCTATGTTTAATCAGAACTTAATACTAAACAACAACTACAAAACTAAAATCTCTACTTATTTACTAACCTACTGACTATCTATTTAAAACTGAACCTTCTGACTATCTATTTACTTATTTACTACTCGAGACTAAACTAAACCTTCTGACTATCTATTTAAATCTGAACTAAAATCTCTACTTATTTACTAAACCTTCTGACTATCTATTTAAAACTGAACTAAAATCTCAACTTATTTACTAACCCTTCTGACTATCAAAACTGAACTACAATATAAAACTATCTATTTGAAAATGTAATCAGAATGTATCTAAACTAAACCTTATAAAAATGTAAACTAATCTATGTAAACTAATCTATGTAAACTAATCTATCTAAACTAATCTATATAAACTAAACTATGTAAACTAATCTATGTAAAACTATGTAAACAGAATGTATCAATATAAACTAAGCTATGTTAAACTAATCTATGTAAAACTATGTAAACATAATGTTTCTACAGATTAAGTAATCTAGCTCAACTACCTATTTCAGAATCTATGTAAACTAATGTAT
>OVBE01000555.1:0-48048 GCA_900406425.1 Iberis pinnata | reverse complement strand
AGACGTAATTATTCTTCTTTTTTTTCCTATTCTTCCATAAACCCCATAACAGCCATGACAATCTTTTAGCAATATATTCAGGAATTGAGTTATCCTTCATAATCTGCAAAACATAAGCCATATTATTATAGATTGATGATGTGTGATAACCTCTTTATCGATGTGGACAGTTTGATAATGTCTAATTCAATCTTGTTGTAGGATAGGAGAATAACAAATGATTCACTGATTCAGGCTCAAAACCACAAGCTTGACAACGCAAATCAACTTTCACTCCTCTTTTTATAAGTTCATCATTTGATGGCAAAACATTATTCAGAGCTTTCCAAAGGAACATCTTAATATGAGGGTTGTTTTGAGGTTCCATATTTAAGATTTCAGGACGACTACAAAGGGTTGTATCGATTCTGCGATGATTAACTCTTTAAACTTGGATTGGAAGGCCAACTCATAACCTGCTTGACTTTACAGAGTAAGCATTCGACTGTGTTTTGCTCCAAAACCAAAAATCTTTCCTACTTGTGACCAGGGCCGGCCTTGAGATTTTAGGGGCTTGAAACAAAATTAAAAAAAAGTTAAGGCTTGTAATTTATTTTATTGTTTTGGAGGCCATGAAAAATAAACATATATATAGAATTTTAAGTTTTGGGGGCCTATTAACTATGAAGATGAGCTTATAAAATATGGGGCTGTAGGCGAATGTTTCATACGGCTTTGCTCAGGGCCGGCCCTGCTTGTGACAGCCACTCAATGTTCCAATGCTTGCATTTCTAATCTCTCAAACTTTGAGATCGAAATTGATGATGGACTGCTTAATTAATGGAGATCTGTGACCTTTATTTCTCAATTCATGCATAAGTATCTTGCCCATTATCAATACGCTTAGCTAAGCCCTTGATTAAAAAGCTCTCTTCCAAATAAGATACTTCTCCAAATATAGACGCAATTATTCAGATGAACATCTTAAAAGGTAGCCATTTTTCATATAGTTCCAAAAAGAATAAAGAAAGCAAAGCAACTTTTTTTTCTCAAAAATAGCAGAAAGACTAATTCCATATAACGAATTTAATCAACGTTTCGTTTTCATCGGGTCTTAATGGGCCAAGAGCACAATTTAAGAATTTAATGGGCCTCAAGCCCTAATTAATCTACGCTTTAGCTTATCGACACTGACCATGTTGTAGCATCAAACATTTGGAGAATCTTGAGACACTTCACTATTTGGAAACATCTCATTTTATTCTATTAAATCAAAAGCAAGGCAAGCTCTAAAAACACAAAATCATCATTACATTAACAACAAGACAACAAAAAGAAAATAAGAGCTTGCTTACTAATTACTAAATTACAAAAACAAATTCTTGCGACACCAATTCCACCAGAAAACACAATCAAACATCTTCTTCTTGTTCTTCTTCTTCTTGTTCTTCTTCTTGGTCTCTTCCTTCATTTCGACATTCTTCTTTCTACTCCACAAGTAATCTCTGGGGCTAGTAGAACAGTACTCAGAGGAAAAGTGGTCGTTGTCCTTATCCATATCCATTAGAGCTCTTAGAGTCAAACCAGACGGCCTAGTGAAAGCAAGAGGAGAGAAAGGCAATAGCTTACGTTCGATGATATGAGCAAAAGAGACAAGTTCATAAGAATCATAGAGAAGACTATCACAGTCCCAAATCTCTAGATCAGGACCATTACTAGTATTCTCACTTCCATTGAGTCTTGTGTTTGTCATTACTGTGAGACTTTAGAGTTTCTCTCTTGTTTCTGGAATGAAGTTTGGTGTTATATATATAGTGAGTAAAATCTGAGGTGGCAAGATAAATTATAATATAATGTTTTAGATAAAAACTAATGAGATACATTCTGTATATTACTGATATATGTTCATGTATTTGATTAATACCAAATTTGCTACTCGACACATGTTCAATTGATATAAGCTTAGAATGATTTACAGCTATCATTTACTTTTTATAGTTTTTTAGAATTTGCCAAAAAAACGATGCTCAATATATCATTCCATATTGGTCTTTCCTAGTTTTTATTTTTATGTTTGACTAATGATATTATTATTAAGGGAACTTTTTCTTTGTAAAAAGTGTCTTTTTTTTTTGGATTTTTCTTTAAAGTGGTTTTAAATTTTGTTGGTGTTTTTGCAACACTTTAATAATTTGTCATTTTTGGCAAATCAAATATATTATACTATAAAAAGTTTATAAAGTACAGATACATTCCAATACAATTGTTAAAGCAAACAAAAGAAAATGAAATAATTTTGATAAAATATTGGAGAATAACAAAATTTTCTCTCTAAAATTTTTATAGGTTATAGTAGTTGAAATATGTTATGTGGGACACTTTGATAATTATTTGGATAGGTTTACACGTTATATGAACTTAAAATTTGGTGGTGTTTTAGTGACACTTTAACAATCGTTCCCATGACAATAAGATGTTTTGATTAAAATTTGTTGTTGTTTTCGTGTTATTAACGTAAAATGTGATTTTTGTAGACTTTAAAAGTTTAAAAACCTGCGAAGAGCCACCGCTGGTTTGAGCCACAACTTTCCATGCCGCAATCTTTGGGTCCATCGATGATTCCAACGTCGGTAAGTTTCTCCTTTCACTGTTCTTCCAAGAACCTCTCAAGTTTTCATCCATTCCTCTGCTCCAATTTCACCAAAGACACTACGGGGAAGAAAAGCAGCTTCGCGGCGAAGCATAGCCCGAGTGGTTATGCATGCAGGTGCGTAGCATGGAAGACAACGAGGCCGAGGGAGGTGGGACCTCGGGGTATGTTAGATTTTTGCACCAAAAGTTTAGGAAAAAACGGTTCGTCGTTGGTCGCGTGAGGACAGTGGTCGCCATCAGTCGCGTCTCCCTTTCTCTTACGTCGTTCATATATGTTCTTGACATACCGAAAACCTACTCCGTTCTTTCAAATTCGGTTGAGACGTTTGTGACCTTTTTCTCCCTCTTTTTTGTCGTAGTTTTTTTGTTTTTAGTGGGGGGGGGGAGGGCAGTAACGATCATGTGTCACAATATTTTTAGAGTCACCGTCAGGGGTCCTGTTCTAGTGGTTATCCGTAGTTTTTGATGGTGGCTGCCAAAATTATGTTTTGTAATTTTGTCTAAGATTTTTAGGATTCCTAGTTCTGGATCTCGGCATGTTCTCTACACCTCAGAAGTCCAATCCGATTTAGGGCTCTGGGTTGAGTATTGATTTGTTTGGGCTTTGGATTTGAAGGGTGTGGGCTTTTTTGTCGTCTTTATTATTATGGAAACCGAGAGAATTACAACACAAAACACCAACAAACAAACAACACAAACTTAAACCAAGCCTGCAAATTTCGATTATCTAAACTCAAAATTTCAGGAGACAAAAGCCCAAAAGAATGGGAGAAAAAGGAAGAGCACAAACAAAAACCAAGAAGTAACAGGCCAAAACGAAGACTAAGAAAGAGATAGGCGACTCTCAACAGCGAAAGGAAGACGAAACACTCGAAACTCTAAAGCAACCGAAAGAACTCCAAAGACCGCAAGCTCCAGGAGCAAAGTCAAACGAAGACAAAGCCCATAATTCCTCCTAAAATTCCAATAACTACCTCGAAGATGAAGAAACCGAGACCATTAAATCGGACGTTGGGAACCTGGACGACAAAGGAACACCAAAAGGAAGTCCGAAAAGGGCGAAGTCTAAAGCTCGACAAAGAGCAGACCGGGAACCGCCAATAATGAAGTCTCAAGAGTGATAAGGATCGATCAAACCAAACTAGTAGAGAGAAGGAGAGAAAACCTCTTGCAGAGCCAGCCGACTTCCAAAGACGCCGACATACGATCGAAGACTGAAGAGGAGCCGGAGCAAGCTAGAAACAGAGACCAATCGAAACACCACAGAGCAACAAAGGAGACGAGACCTGGAACCAGAGAGAGCCAACACAACTAACCAAACCCAAGCTAAGCCCACATCCCACAAACAGAAGAGAGGCTCGGTACACACCCACAAACCACATCCTAACCGCACTTCAACCATGAACCAAAACCAACCAAGCACCAATTGAAACCCTAGGAGCAGAAGCTAGGAAGGCTTAAAGAAGTTGAAGTCACCTGAAAAGGGTTCACGAACCAGCCGCACTCCATCCAAGCAAACCACAACCATCGATACTCGCCATAACTAGAACGCCTGAGAAGAAACGGCAGGCACGAGGAAGAGAACGGAATCTGGCCGGAAAAGAGGAGGGAAACTGAGGAGAAGTCGTCAATCGTAGACCATAAAAGTCCGGTAACCTCTTCCCCAGTGACAAACCCACCAACCGAAGTCAAATCCTTAACTCTGAGCCATCGGTTTGGAGAGGAGCTTCACCAACTCAACCGCAGACCTGAAACAACAAACACCTAGAGACGACCACGAGCTAAAGACGACGAGAAGGACCGGAGGGGAGGCGGCGTCGGCGAAGGTCCAACGCCGCCTCCAAACTAAACCTAGATCTACTTTTTTTCTTTTCGCGAGTTGAGAGAGAAAGGAGTTTTTTTTTTTTTTTGGTAAGCTCCACTGAAGGGTGTGGGCTATATATGAGATTAGTATAAGCTTTTTAAAAAAATAAAATATTTTAAAGGCATGTTTGGTAAATAAGTAGATCAAAGAAGAAGGATTTGAAAAACCCATCAAGAAGGAAGATGTAAAGCCCATTATGTTAAGCTCAAGATCGGTTCGATTATGTTTTAGACCTACTTTAGATTCGAATCTTAAGTTACATTAAACAAACTATATAATTTTACAAACAATAATTGCACAAAATGTAAATGACACCACTTTGATACATAATTCTAAGATGACAACAAAAGTTTTTTCTTATACTCAATTAAATAACAAAGAAACTATCTATTGACAACAAAGACAATAAATAGCTAAAAGCCACTTTTCTTGATTTTGACAGTTTTCAGTCAAAAGCTGTACTGAAGAAACTATCCACCACATTGTCACACAGAATTTGCAGAACCTTAACATTACTTGGCTTCACAAATCTTGGCATTTTAAACTGTCCAGCTGATGAACCAAGCCCTAGAAAATGTTCTTGAACCTTCTTGAAAGTTCCTTTTCCGAGAATTCTCAGTTCTAAAGCTCCAATGGTCTTACATTTCCTTGAACTCATGTACCCTGCATCGATGAATCCTCTGTCTAAACAGTTACAACAATCTTGAAGAACATCTTCTTTAGTTTCACCTGAAATCTCCCAGAATATAACATAATGTCCAGGCTCTGATGAGAGATCAATATGGCTAGAGAAGTCTATGACTTCGATTTTTTCTTCTGAAAGTCTCTTTGCAGCTGATTCAACCGAAAGCTGCAAGTCTCGCTCGGTGTTCTTGTCGATATTGATTGAGAGAATTAGATTTCTCCTACATATGAACTTTAGTAAAGGAGTTTTGTTGTAGAAACCATTGATCTTTACCACATCTCCAAGCCGGTATCGATACAAACCTGCCAAATTTGGATCAAACTAGACTTTAAGTACATAGATTATCTGCAAATTTTTAGTGGTTGCAGAATACTTAAAGTTGTTTTTATGGAAATATTTGTGAAAAAAATTTAAACAACAGTTATTTCGAAACGGAACGGAGTAGTAATAAATACCTGCGTAATTAGTGACGACAACCTCGTATTCTTCTCCAATCTTCACTTCAGTTAAACCAACTGGTTTCTGTTCTACCCCTGTTTCATCAGACAAAGGAAGAAACTCGAAATAACCTAGATTCGGAATAACTGCAAAAACAGCTTCCTCTGGAGCCAAACTTGGAGTAACATTAGCAGCGATCCATCCTTCAGAGCTACCATAGTCATGACTCACAAGAGATAAATCGCCTGCGTAATGTCTAAGCTTTTGCACATACGGCTCCATCGAGCCAGTCATGATCCCATAAACATATTTCGCATTCGGAAAAAGCGCAGGAATCAGACCATACCAATTGCTCAAACTCATACATTTAGTGCGTATAGTTTCAGCTAGCTCAGGGTTAGGAGTAAGCAGTTTTAACATTGCATTACGCACCGATGGGACAGTGATACGGCTGCTCAAGACACCGTCTTCTATATCAGTAATAATCTCTTCCCAAAGCTGTTCAAAGGTTCTAAAAGCATGGACTAGGCCATGAGCGAAAGGTGCGAAGACATACTGAACTTGATCTCTAAAGAGAATCCCTGATAAGAGATGACAATACAATGCTTGATGAACATCAGGACTGAAGATAACTTCATCAGGACTACAACAAAGTGATTGAATTGATTTCATTCCAGCTTTGAAATTAGCGTTTCGATAAACGTTTGTAGTTGCGGTTCCAATAAGAACACCTCCTTCTGATATATACTGTTTGCTACTGAATATAAATTGCAAAGCTCTTCCATTTTCATCAATTGGAAACTCTCTGTATACAACACAAAAACGTAAGCCTCTCTGTTGATGTCAATGGATGAAACAGAGAAAAGTGAGAGGAGACACTATACCTGTTTCTAAAAGCAAACGCAGTACGAAACAGTTGTAATGTGTTCTCCATTAACTCATCAGTGAAAGGAACAAACTTTGGACGGCCTTGACTAGTTCCAGAGCTGTGAATTTATAACACATGAATCAATCTCTGGCTAGATAATGTAAAGCAACAGAGATTCTAGAAGAGTGAGTTTTTAGTTACCTTAAGGAAATAGCTGGAACAGGCTTGCCAGTGAGGATAGGAGAAGTGTCACCATCAACCATTCTTTTGATGTAAGGCTCTAATTCAACATCAGTGACTAATGGAACCATTGATTTGAAAGCTTCTGGGTCTGTTGTGTTACCATAAAGTCCATAGTTTTGTAAATAACTAGCAGATTGGTTCTTGTGTAGAATTTCTTTAAGAGTTTGTTTCTGGACTTGATCAGCGTTTCTTGTCATTTCCTCGAATTCTTCAATTACTCTGTTCATGTCGAAAGTTTCAACCTTCTCCAACATCCTAATTTGGAAACAAAAGTAAAAAAGAAACAAAAGTGAGCAGATTCTGACAGATTTGCAGATAGCTAAGAGAAGAAGAGAGAGAGAGAGTAATTAAGTTAAAGCTCTTTAGATTCTAAGCATCCATAAAGAGAAAGTTCTAAAATTTATAACAGAGAAGAAATAATTTCCGAAAACAAAAAAGATAGAAACTTTTAGCAGAGCTCTTTAATAAAGGGGGAAAAACGGTTTTCCGGAATCTAAGCGTAAGAAACGTATGGAA
The DNA here is from genome assembly GCA_900406425.1 of Iberis pinnata. Lineage (NCBI taxonomy): Eukaryota > Viridiplantae > Streptophyta > Magnoliopsida > Brassicales > Brassicaceae > Iberis > Iberis pinnata. The sequence goes on along the minus strand of OVBE01000555.1, from coordinate 40,803 downwards.
GGAGGAAACAATCAAAATAAGTGAACACGAATCTCGTGACTTCTACACGTTTATCTTTCACCAAAGATCAGATATTTTCCTAGAGAAACTGCTGTTTTCTCGGGAAAGTTCTTTATCAACATAAATTTAAAGAGTATGAATCATCAATCGACCGTTTTTAGAGAAACCCACTAATTTCTAAAGATTATAATCAGACCCGAATAAGAACCTATCAAATTGGAGAAGAACTGAGGAATCTACCTAAAAGAGCAGAAGAAAAGTCAACGAGGTTAAACACGGAGAAATCAGAAGTGTTATCCACGATTAAACGAGATGATGATTTAAGCAGAAATTTAAGTACATGGAAACATAAATTTCGTGAACAAGAGAGTGTGTGTGTGTGAGATAGAAAGAAAGAAGAGTACCTGAAGTTGCTCTGAGTTCTGTAGAGTAGTGGAAGATTTAGATAGAGAGAGAGAAAGAAGAAAAAGTTAGTGATTGTAGAAAGTCAGAGAAAGTCTTTATTTATAGAGTCAGATTTTAAAGGTCGGAGAAACAATTTTTGATACTATTTGGAAGGCGATGGATCAGTTCAAAAGCCGTTTTTTTAATCTCGTCGACTGGATTATTGTTTCTCCGACCATATTTTTTTTCCGACCATTACTTTAGTTAAGTTAGTCCAATCCATATTACATAATATCCATACATTACATTCTTTAATATCTTCTTGGTAATATCATAATTTTCACATAAATTGGTCCAATCCATAGTTTTTATTGGACTATATGCTTTGTTTAGACTCGAGTTTCCATGTTACTACAATTTACAGTGCACAACAAAATTGGCATATGGACAAATGACATTGAGTGTGTTAGCATCTTAATTTTGACTCATACATCAACTTAAGAAATACTCCATATATAGCAAATATTACACCTTTAAATCTTACGTAGCGACTTTATAAAATTATAGCCATATCTAAATGTTTTATATTAACAAGGGAAAATTAACAAATGAAGTCCGACTAATACTCTACTTTAAAATCTATGGTCATTGTGTAAATTATGCAGTGCCGACCCAGAACATAAGCAAGTGAAACCATTGGTTAGTGCATCAACATAAAAATACATTTTTGTTAAGATAAAGAGGTTTTTTTTTAAATAAAAGAGCATTTTTCCTGAAACAAAATGAAATTTATGTTCCAATAAAGAGAATTTCGTTGAAATTTTTTAAAATCTATATCATTAGTATCATAATTATAGATTTTTTGTAAGAAATAATATTCGTTAGAGGTTCTAAGATGGTAAACCAATTTTAATAATCTTAATTAAATATTTTTTTGTTTTTTGTCACTTTAATTTGAACTATAACGAACCGAGAAATTAAATTATTTAAAAAAATTCACATATATATCAAGAACATATTTTTCGAATTTGTGTAGGGCATCCAAAAACGTTGGACTGGCACGTATAATGCTATAAAAAAGACTAACAAATCAGTATTAGAATAAATCAAAAGATGTATGATATGATTATAGGACTATATTTATTATCATTTAATAAGATTATATGAGTATAGTTTGTGATTTAATTCCTTGATGAACAACGTTATATTAATTCAAGATTTGTTAAGGAGATAGAATTCTAATACTTATTTGGATATTTGTGTGGTCGGTGATAACATATTAAATTAACCATTTAATTTGAAAATCTTTAACCAATATATGTATATATTCTGCTTATCTTTTCAATAGTAAATATAATTAAAATGGTTCTTAAGGCTAATGAGGTACCAAGTTCATAAGTTGAACGCATACCAAATTCTATTAAAATTTGTATTAACGTATGTGTACAATAGGCATGACAAGTCAATTCAAATAACATCTTCCTCTAACAGTAAATGTTTAAGATGTAGAAGAGCACTCTTTTGTTACATTTTTGTTTGACCTAAATGCTTTTACCATTTTGACAAAAGATTATCATGATGATGAGTGGAAAATAAACTAGTTACTAAGTGGAAACTACTTGTTGTGTTGCAATAGGGATATAATAGAACCAATTTGAATGTTTGTAGTTGCAAAACACTATTGGATTAATATAATAGATGATCTTCTGGATCTCATTTACTAAAGACTAAAGAGCAAAGTGCTTACACGTGAGAGGTACGTGTCCTATTATTTCGTCTTCGTATCGTATCGTATGAATTTTGTCGGTCACAACCTTTATGTTTTGGTTACTTCCGCCCCAAAAGTTTTGTGAAGCTACGAAATAATTAAGCCTCATTTTTTGAGTGCATATCCAAAAATATTAAAGACAGGTCGCTATTAGATATAAACACAAGACTAGTGATTTTAATTCATAGTTACCGTCTTACCCTACAATATATACCGCCTGGACTGGACTACTATATTTCATTTTAATATTTTACTATATTTGATGTTTCTTTTCTTTTTTTTTTTCTCATAGTATTTATTATCCTCTCCATTTCTTTTTAATTACGTATTTGGATCATTTTTGGCTTCACTTTAAATGATTTCTTAAGTTTTTTATCTAAATATTTCAAGTTATTTACTTTTTGTTATCAGTTTTTATCATACATTATAATGTTTATTGATTGAATTTCCTATATTTAATAAGATGGTAAATAAAAATTAATATAATGTTTAACATGAACAAATCTTAAAGATCAAATAAATAAATAAAATATAGTGAGTATAATACACTAATTGGAAACAAACAAATTATATTCATATATAACTTTGTGATAATATTTTTTAAAAAATTAGATAATAAATGGATTGACCAGGCTGACAGCATTCATATGTTTAGCAATTGGGTGGTACGAAGACATCCTCGCGTTCCATGCGCCCGTAATAGTTTATCATACAAATACGTATACGACAAATATTTATTTTCAATTAGTATAATCATTCGATTTAATAATTATACATTTTTATGTCTCCATGCCTTTGTCAATACCTCATCGAATATTTTTGGCGATTGTGGTCCTTCGTTTCATACATTATATTGTCTCGTTTTCTAGAAGTCTTAATTATTTTAATTATATGTTGTTTAGCTTTAATTAGAATTAGCCAATAAGATCCCATACTAAGTACCAATAACCATGTGAGTGAGAGACAGAGTCATCATTTCATGTGTAAATAGAAAAACATTTTTTAAACAAATAATATATACGTATACCATATATTGTAAATCCATTCCTTTGCTTTGTTCGTTTTAACTATTTTCTTTTACCATGTCAAATCTTACAAAAGTTAAAGGGCCGTTTCATTAGACTATTAACTATTACTCCTTCCGTTTCAAATTAGTTGTCGTTCTGGAGAAAATTTTTTGTTTCAAAATATATGCCGTTTTAGGTTTTCAATGCAGAAATTAAATGAATTTGACTTTTTTAACCAATAAAATAATTGTAGGAGTTTTTTCTATTGGTTGATTTAGAATATTTAATGGTGTTTTTATAGAAAATAGAGATTTCTTAATTTGTGTGCAAAACTCTAAAACGACAAGTAATTCGAAACGGAGGGAGTAACTATTAAGAACAAGTCCAATGGTAGTGTTTAAAGAGTGTTTAAAAGAGTATTTAGAGTGTTTAGGGTAATTAAATAAATAAAAATTAGTTTTTTTATTTAAGATTGATGCTTAATGAAGCATTTTAAAAACTTTTAAAGCACATCTACGTGTCACATGCAGATTGGTGCGTTAAAAAATAAAAAAAATTGGGGGTTCGATTTAGAAAGGGCAAAATCATTTTTTGTCCTATTCTCTCCTCCAAGTGCGATGGCGATTGCGATTTTTCTCTTGGTGATTCCGGCGATTCGCCAATAAAATCGAAGGCGGAGATTAGTTAAAAGTCGGAGGTACCCTGAGATTTCATCTCATACGACGAAGAAGCAGAAAGAAGTAGAAGGTGATGGATTCATTTCGGGTAAAAGGTAATTGAGTAATTTATTTTGTATCTGTCGATTCTTTGTATGAGTCTTGCGGTTGTAGGTCTAGTGTTTGTTGATTGTAGATGTGGATGTGTAGATTAGGATTCGTTTGTGATAACTTTTGATTTTTGATGAATTTTGATTTCAATATGTTCCTTTACATAGTTATAATTGTTATGATTTGTCAATGCATTTGATTGTTGTTCTTTGTCACTGCATTTGATTGTTTTTGTGAATATTCATTGTTGATTTGTCAATGTTCATTGTTGATTGTTTGTTGTTGTAGTTTGATTTTAATCCGATTTGATTGTTGTTCTTTGTTGAATCATTTTTGATTGTTGATTATTTGTTCTTTGCATATAACAAGGCAAGCTTGTTGTTCTTTGTCTCATCAAATAACATGTAAGTGATAAATGCATTTAATTAGATTAGTTAGGCTAGTAGCTAATGAATGCTTGTTAGTTGTAGTTGTAATGTTATGTGATGAATGCTTAATAAGATGTGTATCCGAAACACTAAATACACCTTTCTATATAATCTATCATCTTAAACTAAGCTAAAATAGAAACTAAAACTTAGCTTAAACAAAGACAAAAACACAAACAAAAACTTATCATGGATCCATATGTTTCTAAAGCTATGGATCCATCCTCTCACCCCGCAAACTTCACAGCCCTCCTAAACAGTCGATTCCCTGAGCCTTGTTTGAGTCCCTTTTACTAGCCAAATGAGTGATGCTCCTGAAGTTGTTGAGGAGAAAAGTGAAAGACGTAAAGAGAGAAGGAAATGGTCTCATGCAGAAGACGTCGTGCTTTGTAGCTCTTGGCTAAACACAAGCAATGATGTTGTGGTCTCCAATGAGCAAAAGCATGATGCCTTCTGGAAAAGGGTTGCAACTTACTTCAATGCTTCCCCTAACCTAGCTGGATATCAGGACAAAAAGGTTATACACTGCAAACAGAGATGGCAAAGGATCAATGACTGTGTGCAAGTTTGATGACTGTCATGCCAATACTTCGAGACAAAAAAGCAGTGGCCAGAATGATGATGATGTGATGAGAATGGTGTATGATCTATACTTCAAGTATCACAAGGTCAAGTTCACTCTTCAACATTGCTGGATTTAACTCATAATGACCAAAAATGGTGTGTCTCTACAACTGGAAAAAGGGAACAAAGCTCAAATAGAAAGAAGATAGATCAATACACAACTTCATCAAACGCATAGGAGGTGTGACCGATGGGTGTGAAAGCAGCTAAAGCAACCACAAAGAAGATAGTCTCCAGTAAGGGAAAGAGTGTGGACAGTGAGAGCAATGTGAAGGTGGTTGAGCATATGTAGAGCATTAAGAAGAAAGACCTGACTGCTAAAGAGAGGGTGTCCAAAGTGGGTCTGCTAGAGAGTCTAATAGCCAAGAAAGACTCACTTTCCGATATGAAAATGACTCTTAAGTTCAATCTCATCATTGAAATGCTTGGACTTTAAGTTAAAATGTTGTTTTAATGTTCTATATGTTTTTGTTTGTGCTTTGTTTATGTTTGTGTGTTGGTTTGTTGTTTAAGTATGTTGTATAAATCTGTTTCAAGTTATGTATGAATTTTATGTGTTTCAATGAGACTTTTTTGTATATGTTTAAATTTGTTTCTGTTTATATTTAAACATGTTTTTGTTTAGTGAATATTGTTAATAACTTACGAAGTTCCAATTATTAAACTACGTACATTTGGTTAAAAACAATGGGAAAATGAACATTATTAGCTAAGCATTCATTTTTTCCCTCATAGTTTGTGTACAAATTGTAAAATATTGTATGTAGTAGTGATATTTAGTAGGAGATATATATAATATATATATTCCATTTTTTGGTGTATGTTTGTTGCATTATTGTGAGCAAAACATTAATGAATAAATGTACATAAATATATAGCTGAAAATAATAACATACCTAGGAAAGATTCACGCGCGCATCAAATGATTGCTCCATAAATCTATTTGACCAACTCTAAACCTTTTTATTTTAATTCAAGGGACCCTTAATCAATTGGGCATAATATTCTAATGGTATCAGTTGAAACCTCACTAGTTTGAATAAGTGATTAATTTCGGTGCACCTATTTAACACTTGTGAAATTTTATTGTTGTTGTTGTTTCTACATACGTGGATGAAAAAATTGTAATAGCAAAACAAAATAAGTGGATGCAAAAAATCAACTGTCTAAATGATTAATTGTGATGAAACAATACTCACTCGTTAGTGACCAAAATTGGCTTTTCAATAAATTATGACGTAATATAGTTTCCGGCCACTTATTATTATATATATAGCTTTATTAAATCATGACTTTATCTTTTATATTTAGAAGACATATCGTTGATGAAGTAGAAGAAGACCCCATGCATCCCTCGTGTGAACATCTCTCCACTTCGACGGCCAGCCGAAATTTCTTTTATAAAAGTATTGTAATGCTTTCCATAACATTATATATATACTCTTTTCAAAAGCTATACCATTTTAACATTAAGGCACTATTATTTATTTTATTTATAACGTGTTGTATATATATATAACGCATGAATTAATAGTTCACTTCACGTTATATATTGAACCGACCAAATTAAGATAACTAGACCGGTAAGCAATTCGGTTTAATTACCGAATCTCTCGATCTGCTGATCCGACAGTATCGTGTGGGTACTATTGAATAATAACAAACTAACAAAAGTTAGTTGTCATACCTCTCAAGTTGTAAGAAAGAAAGTAAAAGAGGGTGCGAATTAGGTTGTGATTTAATTATTTAGTAATTAATAGCTGTTTGAGCCAGAGATTAGGTAGAGGTTTCTTTTGTTTTACCCAATAAGCAGAGGTTCTTACTTACTACTTTGTTGTTGATTTGTAAATCATACTATTATATTGGATAATTGTATGGACTATGGAGAATCTTTTAAATACCTTTTACCCCCATATTTAAAGTTATATTATAACAATGTACTATTATAGTGTGGATGGTTATTTTTCTTAACCAGTCAAAAAATAATATCACATTTTAAATTTATTATAAAATCTAGTGAATAGACCATTATCATAAGGTTATAAAAAAGCGTCACGTTGATTTTTTTTTACAGAGTGTGTGACGTTGATAAAACTACATAATAGTTCATAAATTTTGCTTAAAAAGTTAATGGTAAAGTTGTAATTAGGTCACCAACCGACCATGAAGAAGAATGTCGTTTCCAAGTTAGGGCCTGAAAGCCTCATTAACATATTTTTTTGTTTTGTTTAATTGGGAGTCATTTAGGCCCATAATATTGCATATTTTTAAATGTTATTCGGAAAATATTTATCAAGAAAATGATTGAATGGTTCACCGTACAAAAACATAATGATACTACTCTGATTTCTTTTCCGTCTTCAGGTTCAATGAATATAAATACAAACCTGACATTGCTACAAATCCTTTAACGTGGAGTTATATTCATCCGATAAGAATTTGTTTATGCTCTTACAAATAAATAAAAATACACAAAAGAAAACAATTCAACAACTTAAATAAAAAAAATGTTTCTTTGCCTTTTTAAGGTGTATAGTAAGAACCTAATAAAGGAACCTTTTTTATTGAGTTAGATGCAAATGGGCTTCTTTAGCTTCGCATCAAAAGAAATATTTTTGAAGTGAACCAAAGTGTTACTACTGTTGATGAAAGTGGTGCAATCCGTACTTAACCACTTCGTAAAAGGAGACCACAATGGCTACAGACGGTCCTGCTCGTCCGACTCTAGCCCCTGCTCCACTAAACATTCCTCTCATTCCTCCATCCCTATACAAAATTCCGTCAAGTTTGGAACTTTACTCATTTGGGTGGGAAGATCAACACTTATTCAAACATACCTCCAAATCTCTGCCAAGGTTTGTCTCGTTGTCATATTCATGGCTCTATCTGCATCTTTCTGCAACAACATTTGGTTTAAGAAACTGGTGACGAATTTAGCTGAATTATGTTAGTTATTATTACCTCTATTTGACGCCGTGTCTTTGCAACATCTAGAGGGCAAGTAGCTGCAGCTGCAACTGCACCCGCAACAAAACCAGCAGTGAAGTTTGCACCTATTATACTGCCTGCCCTTGGTTGTTCACCCATGAATGAGAGAATGCTTCTCCTAGTCTAAATTCATAATGTGAGGATCAGTATATAACCACGTTGCAGAAAATCTGGATGAGACAGACTGACTACTCACAGGCTCGAGTATCGACCAGCAGATTGCAGAGAATGGTACATCCCGAGCAAGTTGAGCACCTAGACCAGTCCATAACATCCTGTAATTTTGTCCATTATTTGATCCCTTGACTGGATTAATTACATCAACCAATGTTTTCCAAACACCAGGCAGTTTCACATCTCTTCGTGTGCCCTTAAACGCCTGTCAGTAAAACAAAAGGATCAATATCCATAAGTTATCTGTCGATATCGATCTCTCTCTTTAAGGGTTACCTGCATCCGTGTCCTTGCTAACTCAACAGGGTAACAAGAGATACAAGCAAGGGAACGTGATATTGTCCCGGCAACTAGTGGGACATAAGGTGTCAAAGTAGGGGAGTTCTCTGCTGCAAAATCCTCCATTAAATTGCGAAGATAATCATAACAGGGCATGTAGATCCCAACCTATAAACATATAGTCAAAGAAGAAGTCCACACTATCAATCAATTGCACTTATTTAAATAGAAGAAACATTCATTGTTTGAAGGACTCACAGTTGGAACGGCTAATGCTAAACTTGCGTTTGTACCTCTCCAAAGCCTAGAGAACCCTTCCTGCATAAAGTTGTTCCTGTGAAACTCTATGAATGAGTAAATAGAAAACTAGAATATCCTTATTTGATGTATCTAAATAACAGTAGGTCACTACTTAGTTCCAAGACAAACTGCATTACACCAAAACTATGAATTTGATAAGTGTACACACTGCAACTCTTCTAAATTTCAATTAGAAAAAGGCAATTGATCAAACACCTGGCGGGTAATTTTGTAGAACACATCAAATGTGCCTTTGTACTGATTATATGGAACTCCTGCAGCCTGTGCTTGTAACCTTGTCTGCTTATTACAAAAAACACACACAAAGCTCAATCAGATATTATTCGCGGTCGATTTCATAACCAAGCAAATGATTGTTTTTCTCCAACCTTAACAACATCAAGAGGATTCACTATAACCGCCGATATAAAAGCCGCGCCGCCGGCGGATAAAGCTCTTTCTCCGAATCTCAAATTCTCATCCGGCATCGGTTTAGCTTCTTTCACCATTAAGAAACAAAAAAGTCGATCACTTGAGCAATAAGATTATGCAGCTATGCCGGGATTTTCACGTCGGCGTTAACACCATTGGTCATCTAGGGATTTCCAATTTTTGCATGAGGAATCAATCAATTTAAGAATATTATTCTGAATTTGATTCGTTGCCACTTTTGAACCAAACAAAAATATTCGTTGCTGTTTATAATGGGCCTGCTATGGGCTTAATACTCCTCTAAAATTTCATGACAATCAACATTGTTTCTGCTTTGTTAATGTAAATGCCTCATAATTAAAATAAATTATTTAATTCGCTCTAAAGTACCTATTCCCTTCATTTTTTTCAAAAAAATTATCATTTTAACTATATTTTTTGTTAAAAAAAATAACGTTTTAAATTTTTAATGCAAAAATTGAATGAGTTTGATTTTGTTAACCAATTGAATAATTGTAATATTTTTTTATTAGTTGATATCTATATGGAAAATATAAAAAATTTAATATATGAAAAATGTAAAATGATAATTTTTAAAAAATTGAAGGGAGTATACTTTTTTGATAGAGCTTCAAATTGTACAATGCAGTACAGGCTTAAACAGAAAATGTTTAGAGCTAGAAAAAAAGAGTAAATAGTTACTTCTGTGTTGAGAAGGCTATAAACCACCTAAAATACAATTTCCACCATTACATAAACAAAATGCTTAAAAAGTTGGTTAATAACTTCAAATATAATCACCTCATTACAACAACTTATGTCAAATATTACACAACATTAAAAAGGATATCTATCACACACGTAATAATTACACAACACTCTCTACAAATGCACAACAATAACAAACGTATAATAATTAACAACATAAATTATATAAAACACAAAAAATAGAATATGAGAAATGAAAAAAATATGTATCTACAATATAGATAGTGATTCTTCATTCTTCGTTACTTTATATTCATCCTATATTCACCCTGCATTGTATAATAATCTCATTAATTAGATTGAATCTTTCGATGTAATTAGCCATCAAAAACTGTAATATTATTTACCATTTAAGAGTATTGAGGGTGCATTTCGGTGAAGCAGTATCAAGCTTGTTCAAGCTAACGCCACCGCATCTTAAATTAACAGCGAGCATTCCGATCTTAATTCCGCCGACACCTACTCCCACTTTTGTCTTCGCAACAACATTAATTTCTAACTCTTTGCTTTGAAATTTCGCAGCGAGTCTCTTAGCTAATCCTTTCTCCACGAGCTTGTTTGTCAACGTCGTCTCCAATTTCACACTCGTCGAGTTCTTCGGTTCTTGTCGGAATCCGTTAATCATTGAATTTCCCATTGCTGTTTCGTCGTTTCCTTGTCCAACACTCATCTCAACGGCTGTGTTACCGTAATAGAAAACGAGTTTGGTGTTAGGATTCTTCATGTCCACGCGTGCTACGGTTGTGGCAGAGAGAGAAGCACCGTCGGGATCTTCGGTGAGTTTAAATCCGTCGAGACGGAACGAAGAGAGGCTAAAAGCTGGGAGTTTTGGATCGAACCAGAGGTAGAAAACAGCTGTTCCGATTAAGAAGAGGAAGATCAAGAGAACAATAGTAATGCAGATACAACAACAACAGAAACGACAACAGCTTCTGCGTTTTCTTTTTGGTCGGAAAGGAGGAGGCATTCCTGAGGTTTTTCTCATGGGTGGTTGTGGTCTGGTTTCCATAGGAGGAGGTGGTGGCGGAGGAGACGCTACAGTGTTTGGATCCTTGTAGCCAGGTGGTTTTTGAAGAACCGGTTTCATCGGATCCATTGATTCACCTGTACTGAATCTTGATTTTAAAGAAATTTGCGTAAACAAACAGAGTTGGAAAATCAGGGAGGGGGAAGATGAAACGTTTGATATAACCCTGATGATCAAATGTTCAAAGATTGAAACTTTGTTTAGATTTTGAGTTTTTTTTTTGAAGAGAGAGAGATTTGTTGTGTTTTGTTGTCGAGTTTTGAAATGTGAGGATGAGAATTCGTTTTAAGCCGAAACTCATGCGCGCCGTTTTTTTTCCTAATGTTGACGTGGCGCCTTTTTTTTCTCTACTCCCTACGTTTATCCTTTTTTTTCCCCACAAAATAATTATTTTGACTTTAGACCCCAAAAAAACTTCTATATTGATTATTTTTTCTATAGAATTTGAAGTTAAACTATTTCTAAATAATAACTAGGAAGAAATTATATTTTTATTTTATTTCTTTTGAAGGTAAAAACATTAGAAATTGGAGATCTTAAAAAATTATATGGATAGTTTTGTTTAATTATAAATTTAAGGACGGTTATGTAAATAAAATATAATTTGCAAAAAAGGTTAAAATTGTCAAAAGATAAAAGGATAAGTAAAAGTAGGGTTTTCTTATTCCATCGCCGTCGTCTTCCAGTTCGTTCATCTCTTCTCCGAGTTCCGTCTTCCGAATCCGTTTTGTTCATATCCAAGGAAACAAGAGTATCGAAGATGAGACCAATATTGATGAAAGGACATGAACGTCCATTGACGTTTCTCAAGTACAACAGAGATGGTGATCTGCTTTTCTCCTGCGCCAAAGATCACACTCCCACTCTCTGGTTCGCCGATAACGGACAACGCCTTGGAACCTACCGTGGTCACAACGGAGCTGTCTGGTGTTGCGACGTCTCCAGTAAGTCTTGGAATTGATTCAATATCAGCAGATTCAGTTTCCCTTAATAAAAACCCTATAAAATGATTTGTTTGTGGTTTATAGGAGACTCATCGAGATTGATAACTGGTAGTGCTGATCAGACTGCAAAGCTATGGGATGTGAAAACTGGAAAACAGTTCTTCACTTTCAATTTTGGTTCTCCTGCAAGGTCTGTTGATTTCTCTGTTGGTGATAAGCTTGCAGTGATTACCACTGATCCTTTCATGGAACTCACTTCTGCTATTCATGTGAAACGGATTGCTGAAGATCCTGAGGACCGTAAGTTATATATCTTTATGTTAAAATCTGCTTAAGTTTGTAGCCAATGTCTTGTATTTTATAAAGGAGATTGTTTGATGCAATGGTATAGAGACTGGTGATTCTGTGCTTGTTCTTCAAAGTCCTGAGGGAAGGAAGAGGATAAATAGAGCTGTTTGGGGACCTTTGAATCAAACTATTGTTAGTGGCGGTGAAGATGCTGTGATCAGGATCTGGGATGCTGAGGTAATTCATATTTCATAAGGGCTTTCTAGTGTATCTATTTTACTTTCAAAGCTAATTAGCTTTTTAACCTATGTGTGCTGCTTCTGCCATTGTTGCTAGACTGGAAAATTACTTAAGGAATCAGGTGAGGAAGTTGGTCACAAGAAGACCATTACATCGCTTTCTAAAGCAGATGACGATTCTCACTTCCTTACAGGTTCACTTGACAAAACAGCCAAGGCATGTGTTGGTTTCTAATTCTTCTATCTGTTGTTCCAAATCTGTGCCCTATGTGTATACACAGATATAAATGGGAATATGCTCTGATAGTGTGTGCGTTTTCAATTTGATTCTTTGCAGTTGTGGGACATGAGAACGTTGACTCTTATTAAGACTTACACTACAGGGGTGCCTGTAAATGCTGTTGCCATGTCTCCACTTCTCAACCATGTATGCACTCATGCTTCATGAACATCAAAATACGATTGTCCACATCAGATATTCATAATATTGTCTTTGTGAATGTTTCTGCTTTCTCTTGTAGGTTGTGCTTGGAGGTGGTCAAGATGCATCAGCTGTAACAACTACTGATCATCGTGCTGGGAAGTTTGAAGCTAAATTTTTTGACAAGGTTAGTCTTTGAATAAAAAGGCCTTCACTTGAGAAGTTGTAACCTTGAAAATATATATAACTCGTGTAAAATATACAGATTCTGCAAGAGGAAATAGGTGGTGTGAAAGGTCACTTTGGACCTATAAATGCCTTAGCATTCAATCCTGATGGGAAGAGGTAAATTATTAGTAATAGCTCTTTCTTGTTTTTGTGTCTTTTGTAGCTGAGTGTGTGAAATGTTTATTTGTCTCAGTTTCTCAAGTGGAGGAGAAGATGGTTACGTGAGACTGCATCACTTTGACTCTGATTACTTCAACATCAAAATTTAGATCTTTCTAAGGAGTTTCTCAAATCTGATTTTGTTCTTCGTCTCTTTCAACTTTCTTATGTTTTTATGTATGTTTATGATACCAAAATATGAAGCTCTTGAATTTAGGCCTTATCTTTTTATATATTCTCAACCTTTCAAATTCCATAATACATATAACATTCAAAAAAGTAACAAAAGCTTAATCAAAATAGTAACACCAATCTCATAAAATTACTTCTGGTCTAAATATGCAACAACGAAGCAATTTATAAAACACATATTTTCATCTTGAGGAAAGCTTCTCTTTAGCCTTCTCTCTCTCTGGAAATTTACAGATCAATCATCTCTCTAGTATACTATCTACTACACGTGTTCTGAAATTAGCAGCACTTTGTTTATGTTGACAAATTATGATTGATTAGACCGCAAGTGCATCAGTTTGAGGCTTCCTATCGAGAAGTTGATGCAATTTGCTAGTAGAGTTAGAATCATTGTCTCCTTGGTTCTTGTTTTTGTCTCCAGTCTCTGAGACTCTCTTTTCAGGTTCCGAAATTTTCAGTTTGTCCTACACAGAGTCTCACCATTTTCAAGCAGATGATATGCATTTGAGGAAGATCAAAATGGTGTACTTACCAGTAAGGTTGCATTTGAACCTCTTAGTTTATCAGATTTCTCATTAAGTTGGTTTAGTTCAGATCTTAATGCCAAGTTTTCTGCTGTCAAGGCTTCAACTTTCCGAGCAAGTTCCTCAGTTTCAGCCTTTAATACAAGTCAAGATTAGTTCCTTTGAATGTTTAATATCATAAGATTACATTCTGTTCTATTAACCAAACCTGTTTCCTCAATCTTGACCTTCTAGCAGATTCTCTATTTGACTGTTTTCTTCGCTCCCGTTTCAGTTCTCTCTCGTTCTGGATGACAATATGTGAGGGAATTAGAACCAAATAATCTCGGAATTTGGATAAGTAACAAGTGACAAGGTACCTGAAGCCAAGTTTCAGGAGGAACCATGGCTAAAGATTGTGAAATGAAAGAGTTTGAATTTGCACTTACACCAGGACTAGGAGTGACTATAGCTACAGCTCCTTGAACAGGTTCACCACTTGTCGAAGAAACAGAACGAAATGAGCTACACTCAACCAATTGTTTCCCATCTGCAAAAAACATTCAAATGAATCCAATCTAGCCCTGACAATATATCTAACTCTTTAAAGGCTATACCTTTAGTTGGAGATCCATCTCGACTTCTTTTAAGTTTCGGTTCATTTACCTAAAAAAGATAAGCAACAAAACTTCACATACGGTTCATAGACCATTTGAAGTTTTGATGGCTTGATAATAAGAGAAAGATTACCACATTTGTATTCCCATCACTTCCATCACTTGAACCTTCGGTTTCTGAACTACTCTGTGAGCGCTTATGTTTGCGTACAGTATTTCCATTTCCTAGAGACATAGCAAGTCCATCAAACTCTTTCAGCTTCTTCAATAGTCCATTGTCTGTGTTCCCTGTAGATTTAGTAGGAGTGTCAATAATCAAATGCGTCTCCGCCTGCCATGTATAAAGGATCCATTAAACGTTAGATCATAGTAACCAAAATCCACTTCTCAATTTTGAACTGTCTATACCACTTACAGTTGTTAAAGGTGGAACCTTTTGAACTTGTGGTTGTGATCCCTATCACCAAAGATTTAAAATTAGTCCCTTAATTTTTGAGGATTGTTTTCGCAATAGAGTTATATTTACCATGGGAATACTTGGATGAGTGTAAACTCCTCCTTGTGGGTAAACTGCTGCATAGTGTGCTCCATATGGTGACATCATCTGCTAAAAGATTCAAAGAAAAACCGATGAATCGTCTTTCATGAAATCGTAATTTTAGCATGGCCAATCCCAAGTCTAAACATATAAACAGATCAAGCTTCCGGCCAGCCATTTTTTTGTAAAATTATGAAAAACAGCTACGTTGCAGACCGACACTGCAATTTAGCACAAGATAATTGGTCTTTTGAGTTAACAACTACCTGAGGATTCCATAAGTAAGGAGGAGGAGGAGGAGGAGGAGGATGACCAGATGCAGCTATGGCTGAATTGTAATAAGGAGACATTGCAACTCTTGGACCATAATAAGCCTAGTACCAAGTAATCAACATTTCACACATCATATCATCGTATTATTACATAACTAGAGAGTGATAAAAACACTAACCTGCATAGCTGCCCAATCAGGGTAGACCTGGACATTTGTTTGATCCTGAGATTTAAGATACAACAGCATTAGTTTGACTTTGAATAAGACCATTGACTTTGAAAATTGAAAATGTTCAAAACGTACCGTAGGTGAAGATGGTTTATCTAATTTGGTAGACTTTGGTTCCTCACTATTCCCCATGTTTTAAAGTTTTCACACTCAAGAATAACAATGGCTCTTTCTGCAAAATCAAGGTATGATGTTGTTTAAGAGAGAGATCTCATCATCTTACGTTCAGAAAACTTTCAAGAAGACAAAGAGAATCAACAAAGTTCATACAAATTGACAATCTTACCCTTTAAGCAATCACATGCACATAAAAGCTCTCTTCTTCTCAACGCTTTTTTGCTGTTTCTTTGCTTTAAAATTAAAAATGCAAAAGAAAACGATCAAATCGTATAAAATACAAAATATTTGACAAATCTATGAATTTTCTGAGTTATGAAATACCTTGATGAATCCGGAAGCAGAAGCTTAAAAAAACATAAACCCAAGAATCAAAATCGAGACTTTGAAACGTAAACAGAAACTAAACGCATTTTTGCATATTTCTTTCTCTCTCTAAAGACCAAAGCGAAAAAAGAGTTCAGTTTTTGTTTGAGGGAAAGAGGACGAGAGAGAGAAAAAAAAACCGAGCGCGAAGAAGATGACCACGTCATCAAACACGTGTCATGCGAATATATTACAGCGTAAACTACGGTGGTGTTTGATGAGTTGGCTCATCGTGTCTCATTTAATCTTCACCGTACACGTGGTCGATTGTGAGTCGCTCTTCTCATTCGTCATGTGACTTACGTGGTCCGTCCATTTAATTTTCCAAGTCTTCTTTTTTATATTTACCGTAGTTTAATTTATATTCCTCTTTAAATATTTTTTACATTATTAAGTTTTTGATATCTCATTTATGTAAATAGAATGTTGTAAATAGAATGTTAATTTGTATTTGTGAGTACAAAAATGGTTATTTCTTTTCCTACCAATGAATTATTCCTTACATATTGACACACAGCATACTAGATATATTTTTAAAATGTTGAAAGGTGTCTAAAATATATATACTGACACGAAATCAAAAACAATCTAACTGTTGCATATTTCTGTTATAATTAAGCGTGGAATATATTTGGATGCTTAAAAGAAATTGATTGGTAAGAAAGTGACATTAAGATGAACAAAAGACCTTTGACTATTAGCATCTCCGACGCGGAGAGCACTTCTCTTCTCTCCACCAAACTCATCATCCATTTTCGCCACCTATGCATATATTAACCACTATTTAGATCAAGAAAATCCAATTTATAATAATTTATAAATTTTAAAATTTTGTAATTAATAGTTAAGTGAAATATAACTTCTAAGGACCATTTTCTGTAGACATATCTTCCAAATGATTTTTTTTTTGTTACAAAAACGAGAAATTAAGGCCCACAAGCCCGACAACTTCATCGAATCCAACGGCTAGGATAAGCAAATGATCCAACGGTTAAACGGAGACCCAGCGAGGCTTTTGCGTTGGCGTAAAAGAGCTTCTCTCCACGAAGTGGTCCCCACACTACAATATGGATCTATCGACGTGTTTGTTTCTCATTGGATGTCGGTCCTTTTACTGTATATATTTGCACTAGCAGAGCATAATGTATAAAGTATTATTACTAAGACCAAGGTAAAGACCATGTCAAATTAATATCTGGACCGTCTAATCGGAAAATCCGACGGTGTACAAGTTTAATGATCTTACTACGAGTAATTAAAAACACGTGGCTATACATACATATTACTCGAATTATCTGACGTGGTAATAAAAAATTGTAGTGGGAAAAATAGAATTTTATTGCTTCATGGGCCCAATTCAGAAAAGGAGATTTTAAATCTAACGGTCCATACGTCTCCCCGACAAAAATGACGTGTCCATCTTGCTACTTACGCAATTTTGTGGGCCCGAAAGTGACAAGGACTCCAATTTTCTACCTGATTTACCGGCACTATTTGCTTTTTTACTCTTCTAGATTGATGAAACCTAAGCTCGTTTGTTTATGAAAGGCCCAACATTTTCCACTTCAAGTGAGGCCCAATACAATAAACTAAACTTAGTGGAGTGTAGGTAGAAAAAGTGATAAATTCGAATTAAATTTACAGAGTAAATACTTTTTTACGCCTCACTTCTACTGCTCCCTAAGCAATTACAATAGACACTCACTCGAGGTTAGAGATGGATACATTTACATACATGGAGATGGAGAAAGAGATAAACTGATCAGAGACGTCTAATGGTAAGCTCGGCTCTTAGATGGAGAATGCCATTGATGAAGTAAGGACTATCCTCAGCGATGAACGAAGGCCACGGGTTCCCGAATAGGTTTCTGTAACCAACCGCTTTGCCGCCTGTGAATGTGTAGTTGCCTTTGTATTTGCTATGGAAATCTTCATCTGGTTTCATTCTAGCCGCGAATTCGTAGTCCACACCAAAACTCACAGCTCCTTTCTCTTGCATCCCTAAGAAAAGACCAAAGCAGTTAAACGAGCTTTGCTGGTCCATGTTGCAGTGAGCTGAGAGGAAGAAGCCTTGTCCTCCTAAGTGGAAGGCTTGAGAATAAACTCTTCCTGAAGGGAATAATCCTATGCATTCCTCTCGCTTTAAGTCTAGGTATACTACACATTGCGGGCGTGGAAGCTCAAACTCAACTACTTTTACAGGTCTGTATTTGTAAGCCCTCTCTATGAAACGGCGGTTAATGGACTCTGATCCTTCACCAGCTAAGATCCGTTGCCTGTGTGGGGCTTCTGCTTTGAAGAAGAGTGCTTCTAGTACTTGCTTTGATGCTACTTCATGCTCAAAATCGCTGCAAGTTAGTACCTTTTTCAGTTTACGACATGTCATGTATGGGAAGCGGATGTAGAGCGCAAGGCGTGATCCAAGAATCTCTCTACGCTCTTCCAATGAGCTGTATTGTCCCCTTGCCCATTTCAAGACAAAATCATAAACTGCGTCCTCAGAAGCAATTTGGAGATCATCACTCGATAGAATTGCCTCAATACCAGCCAATGGTAAGGCCATAACCTCCTCCTGAAACCTGCACAAGAGGAAGATGGTATCACATGAAACAAAAATCTTTTACCTACGCTTGAGTAAATGCATTTTCATTCCAAAACCATCAAAGTCTTACTTTGTAATATCCTTGTAACGGGAGGCAAGGAACTGTTTTGCTGCATCGGTAAGAGGTTGTACAGCTTCGGCCATTAAAACACTGGAAGGAAGCTCGAGATAGAGCAAAGCGGAATCAGGGGTCATGGGCATATTGCGGAGAAGTTTACTGCAATGCCTCATGCAGGAAGCAACCTCAAACTTGTCAGCAGCCATAAGAACATCTAATAATGCAGGTGCTGTTGTGACAGACAGCGAGTTGCTATACATAAAGTTTAATAGCTCCATCAAAGCTCCTTCCTCTAACATACAAATGAAAATATAACATGATAAATCAACATTGTTGAACCTCTTAACATAGATAATGTTTTATGGATATTTCAAAAATGCAAATCAAAGGCAGTAAGTGAGTTAATAAAAAAAGGTATCAACAGCTTGAGTTAAGTTGTGGTACCTTGTGCACTAATTCTAAGGGTTACATGTCTTTGTTCTGATTCCCTCATTCCATTGGAGAACAACTACAGTACGGTGAAGAAAACAAGAAGCAAAGGATAGGGTTACGTGCAAGATAAAGAGGAACAAACACAACAAGAAACATAGAAGATAAAAAAGCGGCAATACCTTGTAGAAAAAAGGGCTTTTTGCAGCTAAGATAGGAGAGCTAATATGAAGTTCTTTAACTCTAACAACAGTAGAACACTCCATACCCCAGTTTGGCTCACTAGATGTATCATCATCACCTGGAAAACCCATTTATAAACAAAAGATCAAACGTTAATTGACCAAAAACAACTCATTCAAGACAAACTGTGAGATATAAAATGCAAAACCTGATAGAGGCTCTTCCACCATTGCTTCTCCTTCATCATCACCTCCAGGACAATCATCCATATCAGGTTGGTTGATATCGGTTAAAATCTGCTCTTCTGCACATCCTGCAATGTCTGAAATCGTAACAAAGAATGTAGAGGATATAAGTTTTATACTCAGAGAAGCTTATATGTCATGAGAGGATAAACCATTAGCTAAAAGCCCTAAACCAAGCAGAAGAACAATTCTAATTTAAAATCAACCACGAAATTTGAGGTTCCTATTTTTTTGCTATCAAATCATTCTTCAAGAAGATGATAAAAACGTACCACCAATTTCCTTCTTGTTATCCTCCCTTCTCCTCTTGCGATGACGAACCCAATCGACAATACTCGTACAACCTTCAACATCATCAGACCTATAATCCGAAGGGCCACCCATGATCTCGATCCGGAGCAAACGATCGGAGAAGTTACTATCATTGAAAGCGAAACCAAAATCACCTTCCGAAGATGAACCATGGGCAGAGAAATTCGAATCCATTTCCGTCTTAACGTCAAACAATTCGGTATTACTAGAATCTCTCATCCTCCTTTTTCCGTCTTCTTCTCTCCGGCGAAAAGAATCGGGAAAAAGGAATGAGTGAAATTCGAAAAGGATTTTGGAGGAATGAAAAAACAAACAAACAAACACTAAAAAGAAGAACAATTTATTAATTTAGCAGGTCGACATTGAGCGGTTATGGTGTGACCAATAAATTAATGAAAGGCTATTATTCCCTATTAACTTGAGATTATGACCTGTTAATTTTTTTTATTACAAACAATTTTAACCGATTTAGAGTTTGGTTTAACCTTTTAACCTATTACAAATTGAAAGTTAGAGAAAATGAAGTAAAATGTAAATAAAGCAGAGTAAATACAAGTTATTCGAACTATATAAAATTATAAATTAGATGAAGAAGAAGAAAAATGTGCGTTTCTTAAAGATGTTTTGGTATAGACAGATTTAGTATGGTAATTGGTAAATGATTAGAAATCGTTTAATTTGGTTTAAAGACAACTTGTTCAACTAATGACAGTAATTTATCTCGTTGGATATTTCTTGTAATATTGATTAGTTCAAGGTTTTACGAACTTCTAAAATTACATAATCTTTTTGAATTTAAATTAGCAGTGCAACTAATTTATAACAAATTGAATATAAAGGCAATAAATTATGTAAAAATAGATTTAGAAAAAAAACAAATGAACCATTTATTGAAATTTTTTTATAGTGGAAAGTATGAATGGGCTACAATTGAGTATTGATTCTTATAAAAGGAAGCTAAATTAAGCCCATTGGGTTAGACGTATCTTGGTATTGCATTGCGCTTATACGAAGGACCCTTTATCATGTCTTGTTTGATAATTGATACCATACATTGAGATGGGTATTAAGATAATTACATGAATCAAAAAAACTATATTATACATGTATTTTATATGAATATATATGTGATTATGAGTTACATCTAAAATTTCAAACTAATAACAACTCTTGCCATACAAAACCTTAAGAGAATATTAATTATTAGCCATGAGTATTCACAGCTTCCCAAATCAAATTCTTCAAGACAGGATTAGTAACATCTCTAGCTTGAATCGCTGCTTTCTCCAATGTCTTAATCGTCCATACATTCGCTTCCCACCACGACAGACTTCTATACGGCAAATTATGCTTTTTACAAAGCTCCTTCACCACCGGAGATACTTCCCGGAGATGACAACGTGGAAGTCGAGGAAACAAATGATGTTCTAATTGAAATTGTAATCCTCCAAAGAACCAATCCATATACGATTTACATGATATATCAATCGTACCTGCTGTTTGTTTCTCAAACCAATCGTTACCATTTGGTGGTCCTGTGTAAACTTCTGCTGCGAAATGGTTTAAACAGAATTGAACATGTTGAATCGCTGTTACTGCGAAGCTTATGAAGATGAAGATGACTCTCTCTTTCCAATTTGGAAGGTATGATACTAATAATGGAAACCATGTCCAGAATATTAAGATTCCGACGATGTTTATTGCTCGATCTGGGATTTGACGTTTTGAGAATAGTAAAAGGAATGTTTGAATGAAGAGATTGATTCTTCCTACGCACATTACTGGATAAAATGTCCAATGTTGGTAGCTGATTAAGAATCTAGCTAATGGATCGAATGTTAGTTTCCGTCCATAGAAACGTGACGTCATCGAATTGAAGAATTTAGTTGAGACGGCGAAGATTGGGATGTGTTGTAGATCTGGATCGTGATCGAGACTGTTACAAGCGATGTGATGAGCATTGTGTGTCCATTTCCACCATGCGATTGAGATTCCGGTTATACAATTACCGGAGAGAAGCTGGATGAGTTTGTTACACGATTTGGTGGACGTCACGGTGTAATGGCCGGAATCGTGGCCGATGTAAGCACTTTGGATCCAGAGTAGACCGAGAAACACGGCGGAGATGAGGTGAGCCCAGACGCTAGTACAAGCTAAAACACCGTAGAGAACAGCCGCGAACATTAAAGCGACGCACGTTAGAGTGTAGAGAGTCACGTGACCTTTTTTGTCGAAGAGGCCGCGTTTAGAGAACTCGGTGACTAAACGACGGTAGTCACGTGAGACGTCGGACACGTGGAAGTCTGTCACGTGATAGCCATTGTGAAGTTTTTGGAGATGTTGCCACGCGGTTCCAGGATGGTAAGCGATGAAAGCGTCGGTTACGTCTTGACCGGCCAGATTGAGAATCGCTGCTTCACCGCCTGGATGAGATTTTACCCAATCGGAAACATCGTAGACTTTCCCTTGAATCGAAATCCATAAATCTCCAGGTTTGTTATGCTTTTTCAAATCATCGCTTGAAATGTAACTCTTCTTCATCGTCTCCGACATTGTTGAACCAGAACAGAGAAAGGTGTTTTAAAACCTTTCCCTGGATTCGCAAAATCACTGGTTCTGAATCGATTTGTTTCCGTTTTCTTCTTTTATATTATGGTTTTTGGGTTATTTACTGTTTTTGGAATCTTTGCTTCTTGACACGTTTGATTGTATTGTATTGTCATGCATTTTTAGAACCGAGTTACGTGGGTAAAACCACTGGTTTATATTATTCTCTTAAGTCTTAAGCCTTAAGCCTTAAGTCTTAATCCGTTACGTAACTCTATTAATGGAAACGTGATTAATGTAATAAATGTTGTACTGCCTTTTATTTTGTCAATATGACATTAATTGATGTTGATTTTATTTTTAACTAAAAAACCTTGAGTATTCATTACAATGAAATCTGAATGAGTTCAAGTCTGTCTTTTTTTGTTTGTTTGGTTTCAAAAGAATGAAAGCTCAAAGCCCATGTACGTTTAAAAAGACTAGGCCCATATGATATTGACTTAAGCCCAATTTACCTGATTCTCCCTTCTCTGTTTCTGTTAATCAAATTCGTCTGTTAGCTAACACTCAATTTTTGATTTCTCCGTCGTAGCAGAAAGAGATGAATACAGCTAATTTTCAGCCTCCAAATCCGCCGTTTCACTGGGCTCCGATGCTACCTCCGGATCCGCCTCGTTCCAGTGTGTTTTGGAATACAAAGAACATAATCAATCAGCTTAAACAACTCAAAGATACGCTTGACCTTGCACAATCAATGTAAGAAAAGCCACTCACATTGTGTAGTTTCGTGTTAGTAAATCGATTAAGTTGCATATAGTATTGGTGAACTTATAGGGAGAAGGAACTGGAAGCTTTGAGAATGCTTAAAGAAGCTAAAGGATCAATAGAGACTGCAGAGCAAGAATCAGGATTAGAGTGTCTTAGATATTTACAAGGTATGAAGATGGATTTGGTACAGCAGGAGACATTTTCAGTAGAAGCTGCTAATTCCTTGATGATTACCTTAAGAGCACAGCTTGAGCCATTTAAGTTTATTGTTGATGAGAATAGTCCATGGGAGGAGAAATCTGCAGCTGTAAAATTGAGTTGTAGAATGAAGAAGTCGAAAAGGAACAAACTGTGGAAGAAACGAAAGAGACGATGTGTTGCAGAGATGCTTGCTAAGGTTGATTTTTTATCTCATGTTCAGATTCTATCACTTGTGGATTTGTGTTTGTTACTTTATCATTTTGATGGTATGGATTTAGGAGCCTGAAAGATTTGAACAAGCTGATCGAGCTGCAGATGAATGGAGGGAAAGGGAAATGGCCAAAGACACGGCAAATAGAAAGGTAAAATCGTATAAGCCTAGAAGCAATAGATATGTGTTGCTCATTGTGGTATCTGTTTGTTATCAGGTTGAGGAGATGAAGGCAATTGAGAAGGTTAAGGCGAAACGAGAACGAAGGAGATTAGAACCTGAGGTGAGACTTCTAATGCAATCTTAGACATCATATATTTAGAACTTGAGATAGGTTTCATAGGGATTCTTCTATGCTTCTCGTTTAAGTGTCTTTGTTATCTAAAACAATCTCATGGTTTCAATGTTTTTTCAGCTTGAACTAGCTCTAATAGTTGAAGAATTACAAGAGTTGCGTTCTATAAGAATTCAAAAACTAAAGAAGCAAGGTATGTCAAGAATCTGAAGCAGTAGTAAAATGCATTATGATACCAGAGACTGACTGAAGGTAATGATATTATATGAAAACTGCAGGGCATTTTCTTCCAGATGAAGATGATAAGTTCTTTGAGAGTGTTCGTGCAGCAGTGGAGCTAGAGAAAAACCAAACTCAGTCCTTAACCAACACAGAGACTGAAGAGAATGTAGCCTCTGAGGAGGAGGACACTACTCTCACCACCAGCAACAAAAAGAACGAAGACAAGGATAAAGATAGCAACACCGTTGCATCAGTGGAAGCTTCTGTTAATGGTAGTGAGTCTAGTGACAATGTATCGAATCTACCAGTGGAGTTGTATCACTATTACTATGGAAGCAATTTAGACATGGGTAGACTTATTGAGGTGTGTGTTCAATTAAATCTAAACCTCTCTTTTCTTTTATGTCAAACTTTAAAAATGTGATTAAGCTGGTGTGAAAAATGCAGATTAGAAGAGAATGGGATGCATATTTGAGTCATGGAGGAAGGTAAGTTTACAAGTAGTATAATTTTGCAAGTTAAAAAAGTTTATGATAATGATTGTCTCTGAAGAAAAGGTGTTTAAATTGTCTGTACAGTCGGATTCCTGGACATTGGGTACAACCATCGCCACCTGCTAATGAGATTTGGGGTTCATATCTTGTTAAAACTCCCCAGAGAGACCTTATTTAGTTACTGTTCTGTATTATATAGGCCCAGGTTGTCAGAGATGTCTCTAGTAACGTTGTATTGCACTGGCTTGGAGCTTTTTTCTTTATGGCTAATAAGAATCAGACCACTCTCTCAACATTCCTTTGGGCCATTGATGCAATGGTTACTCTTAACATTGGCTTCGCTTTGGAAGCTAAAGAATTGATCAATGCTGTAATTAAGGCTTTCTGACTGTCCTGCTTTTAGATATCAGATTGATGAATGCACTTAATCTTTTGACTAATTGGAAATGCTGTTTGTCGAATCAGAACATCCGAATTAATTAGAACAAGCTTTTAGAGATGAGAGTGTCTCTGCCATGGATCAAGATTTGATTAGTCCTGAACTTCCTCTGTATATTTTGGCTTGTTTCACCAAACCTGTTTGCTTTGATCCTTTTCAGATTTGTTAAAATTTAGGTTGGTTAAGCTTCGGTGTGTTTGGTTGTATTGAACTTTTAACTCGTTGGGCTTTAATTAATTTTCAGACGCCAAAAAAGAATACCAGAACAGAACTCTGATAAACTACTTTTATATATTGCTTTGTTTAATTTGTCTTCACGTCTAATGTAAGTAACTGGTTTCGTCTAAAAGCTAAGTCTGATGAAACTTATCGGTTATATATGGTATTCAGTGTTTTGAATCTTTAAATTGTATTAGTTGGTTGTTGATTTAACTTATAATCCTCAGTTTATTTCCAATGCTTTGGCTGTTCAGATACCGTAAGGTAGACAATTCATCACTTAATGTCCGGTAATAATTGGTCAAGTAATATAGGCTTAAAAGGTCACAATAGACTTTGAAGAAATGAAAAGAATGTGAGGAAGATGATTGTTGAGCTATTCAATTAACAATGAATCACAACTGCCCATCTTCCCCATTATTTATATTGCAGAGAAATCTTTCGTACAAAGCGCATTTCAATCGCACTAAGCCGATACACACAATCTCTGCTTTCAGTTTCTACTTTCACATTGATCTATACACCAAAAACACAAGACGAATCCGAGAAAAACAACAGACTCATCAAAGAATTCTTGGAGACTCAATTTGCGAAGGTTAATTAAATTGTTAGAGAAGCCTCATTTCATGAGCATTATTCGCTTCACTGCTGGGTCCTTCGCTTATTCTTATACAAATTTAGCAAATTTTAATCGAAAACTTAATCCATAAACGAGTGAAAACACCGAAATCAGTAATTGAAACTACGGATCTCGGAAAGATCCACTAATCTCCGATTTTCAATCTCCGAAGGTAAACTTGGCTTGAATACGCATTAATTAGAGCGTTTCACCCATAGGTCCTTCGTTACTTAGATTGCGAAAAACAAAAAAAGAATAAGAATTCGATGCTCAGCGAATACGAACCATAGTGTAATCGGATATTCATTTCGTGAATCACGATCTGTTAACTTTCCGAAACTAACTCTTCATCGCATCTTTCGCTACAGACTAAAAATTCAAACAATAAGAAAATGTAAATCGTAGAAACGGCGAAGAAGAAGAAGAAGAACTTTAAATGTGGAAGATAATGTAAATTTAGATCAGTTTATATAGAGCATGTATTAGGTCTACTACGACGTATCTTGGCCGTTGAAAGTTGGTACAGATGTGGATTAAGCCCACCTTTTTTATTTTGGGCTTTTTGTTATTAGCCGTTGATTGTTTCTACGGTAACGAATGTCAGCCGCTTCATTTGTTGTGAGTGAGGCCCATTATATATTGGGCATTTACCATATATATTGGACCCGACCCGACTCGATTAGTTGATCAGCGAAATTATAAAAACTATTCGCTTAATTTCACATTTGGATCTACCTCTGCGATTATATTGAAATTCAATCTTACAGAGAAAGATTCTTGCTTCTTGATTCTTGTCTCTTTGATAAATTCTCGGAGGAGGAATCTGTGACTCTGTTGATTCTTGTTACACGAGCTGCTTCTTCTTCTGTGTGTGTGTGAAAGAGAGAGCTATGCACAGTTCGATTGCACATTTTAAGGAGAATTTGCACAAGATCGCGCACGATGTGCACGACGATGACGAAGATCTCAACATTTCTGGTTCCACCAATGGCGGCGTTGATAATATGGACTCTAATAGGAGAAATTCTAATGGCTTTATATATTCGAGGTCTCCAATGGCCAGTGAAGTCGAGTCGCCTGTTAATCATGAGGTGTTTATCTTGCTCTTGATCATTATTGAAGTACCATATTGGTTAGTATATTCTAGGAATCTGAACGTTACTGGAATGTTGCTTAATCACAGGACTAGAAGTCTGATTGTGTGTTCAAAATTTTAGAAATGATTACAGAATGTAGTTGGTATAATATTTGGTTGTTTATTTTCTTATGCTCAATTTATTTTAGATAGAGAGATATAAAGCAGAAATCAACAAGCTTCAAGAATCAGAAGCAGAAATCAAAGCTCTGTCAGTAAATTATGCGGCTCTATTAAAAGAAAAAGAGGTAAAGGAAAAGTTCATTGCCTTTTCCTTTCAAACCATCGGTATCATGCTCTTTCCACTTGGTTACAGGATCATATTTCCAGATTGAACCAGGAGAATGGTTTGTTGAAACAAAATTTGACTTCAACTAATGCCGCTCTTAAAGAATCTAAAATTGATATTTCCAGGACATCAAACAATAATGCTATCAAGGTAGATGCAGCGGTTTGCCTGTTTCTGCTTTACTATTTGCAGCAATCCCGTTTACCATCGTTTAGTAATTACTAGTAGCCTGCTAATCAACTGAGCTTTCTTATTAAAATGATGTTAAGGTTTAAAACATTAGACTAACTTAGTCTTATGTAGGGTAACAGTGATTCACCCAACAGGTCACAAAAGTCTCCAACAGGTCAAAACCATATGCGAAATGGCATTGCTTCGAAACAAAACGGGACAGAGAACGATTTGTACAAAAAGGAAAAGGTATCTCTATTTAATTTACTATTTCCTAGATGAAAGCTTCACATTCTTTTGTTTGTTAAATACATGTACCAGAGTTTCCGAACAAGGTCTCTAAATTTTAATTAGATGCCTTTTAGGAGTTGGCGGATATGCTTGAAGAGAGAACCAGGTCAATGGCATCTGCACAGGCTAGAGTGCTTGAGAGAGAGCAAGAAAAATCAGCAAATCTGCAGATCTCGCTACAGGGTATATAGCAGCACTACTACAATTGTAACTGTTTTTTTTTTTTTTTGTTATTGTTATATTGTGTTCTCACTCACCATACTTTCATCAGAGGAGAGGAAACAAAATGAGTCTTTCAAGGACGAACTCCAGTCTTTGAGGTTAGACAAGGAAAAAGTAAGTATTTTGATTTTTAAGAACTTACATTCTCCTTCTTTCTTATGAATCACCACCTTTGTATGCATGCAGACTTTCTTGGAGAGTAGCCAACTACGTAATGAATTGGATGCAAAATTAGCTGAAATCAAACAGCTACAGATGGAGTTGAATAGCAGGGAGCAGGAGGCTTTTGGAATTTCCATAGACAATTTAGAAGAGGTTAACAAAGCTCTGGCAAAGGAAAACAATGAGCTTAAGGTTTATTGTGTCGTATAAACGTTTTTTTTAATTAACAAGGATTTCTCAATTCTATTTTTTCTCTTAGCTTTGGACTCTGAAGCTTATCTACGTTTTTCTCTGCTGTGTAGTTGAAACAACATGAAATAGAGGCTGCTTTAGAAGCAAGCCGAATGTCAACAAGTAGCAAACTCTTTCCAGAGGGCATAGAGGCTCTTAGTAGACATCCTAGTAGTTTGGACAAGGTTCTTTCATCCTAACTTTTGATTCATTTGATCCTTTAACCAAAAGAAAAGATTGTCTCTATGCGAAGATATTCAGTGTATAGCAAGCATTTATTGTTTTTTTTCTGCTTCTCCCATGTATTATTAGGAGAAGCCAGAAAGCTTCCCTGGGAAAGAAGATATGGAGAAATCTTTGCAAAGGCTGGAAAAGGATCTGGAGGAAGCACGAACAGAAAAGGATAAGGCACGGCAAGAACTCAAGCGGCTCAAACAACACCTGTTAGAAAAGGTTATTTTTCCTTAAAGTTAGTCTTTACTTACTTTGATAACATAATCGTTCAGCACCAGTTATGTTTGCAATTGTTTTCTGAAGTTCACTCTACAATTGAAATTTTTAAGATGTGTATTGAATTATACTTTGGCAATGTTTTCCTGGTATCTGTGAATACAATTCTATAAAAAGTCTTTGGCTCATTTTTAAAGGAATCTGAGGAGTCTGAGAAAATGGATGAAGATAGTAGATTGATTGAAGAGCTCAGTCAGACCAAGGAATATCAAAGATCTCAGATACTAAGTTTAGAAAAAGCTCTCAAGCAGGCAACGGCTAACAAGGAGCAAATCGAGTTGAGCAACGACCATGAAATTCGGAAGTCAAAGAGTATAATTGAAGACTTAAATCAAAAGCTTGCAAATTGCTTGAGAACAATAGATTCCAAAAATGTGGAACTTTTAAATCTTCAAACTGCTCTTGGTCAGTACTACGCTGAAATTGAAGCTAAGGTTGGGTTGTAAAGAAATCTAAAGTTTTCCTGTTTTAGATATAACCTTGATTCACTTAAGTATTCATGTTGTTATATGGTGTAGGAGCATTTTGAACGTGAGCTTGCAGTGGCTAAAGAAGAGGCGAGAAAACTCTCAGCTCATCTGAAAGTAAAGTCTCTAATTCTTTCCTTGGTCAACTATATAATATGTTACATGGATTTGTGTTTATGCCATTTTTCCATTTCTTTAAGGATGTTAATGAGCAGTTAGAGTCATCAAAGAAAGAGGAGAAGGAAGTCACACCGAAGCTGTTACGCGCAGAACAAATTGCAGTAGAATGGAAAAAAAGAGTAAGCAAGGTTGAAGAAGACAATGGAAAAGTAAGGCGTGTTCTTGAGCAGAGCATGACTAGGCTTAATAGAATGTCAACGGACTCTGATTATCATGTTGATAGGTAAAATCAGTGACTTTTATTTACATCTCCAATCTTCAATGGTCTCTCCAATTATATTGTTGATGAGGTAAACCAATGACTTTATTTCGTTATAATGTATCTTCAGGCGTATTGTTATCAATTTGCTGGTTACATATTTCCAAAAGAATCACAGCAGAGAGGTAAGCTTATTTGACTAAAATTTTCAAAAAAAACGAATTTGCTCTATAGCTTACACTTACGTATAGTTTTCAACACAGAGCTTATGCAAAAAGGCCTTAAGCTTTATCTTATGACTCATCTGAATGACTTCTGAGTAGGTTTTGGAGCTAATGGTTCGTGTGCTAAGATTCTCAGAGGAAGACAAACAACAAATAGGATTGGCACAACAAGGAGGAGCTGCAAGTAAAGGTGTTGTTAAAGGTGTATTGGGATTACCAGGCCGCTTAGTCGGTGGCATCTTAGGCGGCGGTGGTGGTGGTGGTTCACACCCTACAGTAGCTTCAGATGATCAGGTATCTTTAGCAGATATGTGGGTGGATTTTCTTCTTAAAGACGCAGAAGAGCGAGAGAGAAGAGAAGCAGAAGAGAAGAAGGCTCTTACATCATCGGATAGTAATCACAGTACTGTCTCCAGATAACCTCACTTGAACCGATTTGGTATATATACATAGGAATCTTTAACCTCAAATGAATTGCTTACTTCTTGTGTTGTAATCATCTCTCTCTCTCTCTTTCTATTCAATTAATTCCATTTTGTATACCATTGATTTGGAAAAATGAATTAAAAAAAATTGAAGCTGTTCTTAGAAATTAACATCAAATCAATGCATCTAGAATAAGTTTCGTTAGATTTTATATATTATTGGAGTTTCTTGGTATTTTAGTACATAGCTGAAACAAGAAAAACGTAGTCTGTTGAATTTAAAATAAAAAAAAAACTGCAGGCAAAAATGTGATAAAAAGACATTTGGGGCAAAATTCTGAGAGTGACCATCGAAATTTCACATGATCAAAAAAATTAAAGCACAAAAAAAGAAACCATAGAAGTTTCTTGTTAACCCAACTTTGACTTGAGAGAAGCAATAGGAATTTTAGAAAGAACCTTCTCATCAAACACCACATACTGTTTCTGCAACTCCTTTATTGCTTTCTCTGCCAATGGATCAACTTTGTCTTCATGTTTCTCATACATCATTGGCACTGTGTGCAACACCACAAAGCATATGTACACCAGAGTCAAGAAATTGAACCAATTCCCCACCACTGAGATGATCCATAGACCAACAATAACCTGACATAAACAATATCATTAATCAAGGCACAAAAAGTAACATTGCATAGAAACATATGTTCACATACCATTAGGAACTTTTTCAAGTCCCTTCCTAAAGCAATGCTTCGTAGAATAACAAAAGCTTGGTTAAGTTCGTTCCTCAGAGCAGAAGCAATTGTAAGGAAAGCCTCCTCTGGAACATGGATTTCTGGAATTTTAGGTGGAGTCCTGCAAACAAAAGTAATAAAGTCTTTGAAAAACCAAACAAAAGAGATAAACTTGATCAATGCAATGCTCTGAATCTTACTTGTTGATAAATGTCTGAGCATTGGACCATAGAAACATGCCTCCAAGAGCTATGATCGAGATGTGACACAAAAGACTCAACAAATGATACTCAACCAGCTCGAACAAAGCCCATATAACAGTCGCCACACCAAGAACAGCTGCTGATAGTTTTTTATCCCTCCACAAGAATACATCAGCGGCTGCTCAGAGTCATCAGGATAATCAAAGCAATCACATTAGAGATTAGAGAATGCTAAAGATTATCATTCTCAGAATCTAAGAATTCAAACCGCTAAGGCCAAATTTTACAGTTTTCAAATGACAAAGGAAGAGTAAGCCTTGTTCAAGTTTTCAAAATGTAACATAAGAGAAAAGTAAAAGTCTTTAGTCTAATCAACCAAAGCTTATTCCTAAAATCATTATCCCTAACATTTCAAATCACTTTGACACAAATCAACCTTATCAAGGAATGATTAAAACGCATTTTGTTTCTGAAACTACATTTATGCATCGCATTATCAGCAATCCGATCTAATTTGAGTACCTAGATCCTTATATTGCAGATCAATAATCAACGCGAAAGAAGAAGAAAAAACCGATCAAAACAGGGAAAATGCACTTATAAGATATAAAAAAACGTACGCTTTCCACCACCGAGAACCTTGTGAACAGGCTTCTCTCTACCAAAGAGACGATAGATCTTAGCTTTCACAGCCGAAGGTGAATGTGGTTTGTCGTCTTCGGATTCAGAAGATGAGGATGAATCATGGTGGTGAATCTTCTCAGAGATCTTATGCATCATAGATTCCTCTGCAGGCATAGATTTCTCAATTTCTTCCGCCATTTATGTTTTTTGTCAATTGAATTTCAAACAGAGAAACTCAAAATATCAAATGTGAGGAGGAAAAAACAAAGAGGGAAATAATAGGTTTATATTAAGAACACGAGGCTGAGGTTCGAAATCCGACCCTAGTGGTTCGGATATTGTTTTTAAATAGGATCGTTAATATGAAGGGGAGAAGAAAACGTGTGGGCAACGAAAGGACGAAACGTATCACGATATCGTTGGTTCAGAATTAAAGCTCTTATGTGGGTCCCAGTCAATCTACTGTAAAGTCAATTCCATTCGCTCCGTAATGCTTAAAGTCAACGCTTAAAATAAAGAGTTTTTTTTTTTTTTTAACGGCTAAATAAAGAGTTAAGTTGTTTTTTGTAACTTTATTTGTATTCTAATTTTATACTGTATGTTTTAAAATGAATTAAAATGTAGTTTGCTCCTGCTAATCTTTATAGTATGTATTTCTCCCGTTGCTTATTTGCTCTCTAAACACGACTTTTTTGTTCTTCTTAATAATGTTCAAATTAATTCCCATATTTTGTACGAAAGTCAGGTATTCATTTCATTTTATTTTATTTTATTCTTGTAGCTAATGATTGTTTCTATTAATTTTGATCTTTGCACCACAAACAAATCATTTTAACAATTCAAACTCAATTAAGAAAAAAAATTACACGAACACTCGACTTATATAATATAAGGAGGATTTTCACGGATGCATCTTACTAAAATTACAAAGCAAACCACAAAAACATACATAAGCAATAAAAGTCCTTAACAATCCAATAACAAAAGAACAATCAAGAATTCAAATTAAAAGAGGTCGGCAAGGGAAGGGAGCTTGATCTCACCCTGAGTAGAGATTGGAATGGTAATGTTACCAATAACAGGAATGTCGAAGGTTAGTCCAATGTCGAGTTCATAATCAATGTCCCAGTCTTTACTTATGTCTTGTACCAAACTAATTGCTATGTTATAAGCCACAATAATCTGCACGTCCAAAACCGTTGTCTCATTTCCATCTAATGAACCCGGGTCCGGTATTGTGCCCGACGCAATAGTTCTAAGCAACCAAAACATGTATTTAGAATCGACTTGCGATGAAAAAAATGTATAACAATAGATCTTTAATCACTTGATCAATATCACTTCTTTAAATAACAATGTTATTTAAGCTATTAATCGATCATATTAAAAACATTTTTCTTGCCTTGATAACATATGTTAAGATTATTTTTTTTGTCACTACTGGATCAACAAAACCCAAACTATAACTAATTCTTATAATATGAAATTTTCGTGACTATGTTAAATCGAATGTAGAACTAAATTTTTAACCACTTAACCAATGTCACTTTTCCTTATATACCATGAGAAGTGACATTAGATTCATATATAAAAGATGCTAAGGATCATCAATACTCATTCATAATAAAACTAGTTAGTACATTAAGTCATATCCAAACAGAGCAAATACGAGTTTGTAACCTTTTTAATATTTTTTTTAAAAAATTATGCAAAATCGACCTATTTCTTTCTTTAGTTTACAACCTTTAAACTTTCATGACCGGGCATGCGAGTACGTAATATATATGAGCCATATTATCGTATATCACCTTTTTATATCTTAACGATTATTGAATTCTATATATGATGAGACCATAAAACAACATTATTAACTATGGAAACTTTTGATGAAAGAGAACCTTGTTGCACTCTTGAGGACGTAAGAGATTTGACAAATAGGGATCGTTACAGGATAAGGATTCTTGACTGAGACCTTGACATGGTAATCAACTCCTTCAAATGTCACGCCTCTTAAACTGATGCCATCCACTGTGATTTCCGGCGTCGGAATATTCGCCACTTTCCCCAAAGAACTTTTAGCTTTCTCTAAAAAGCTTGAAATCACCGATGCATTTTTTGCTACTACCTTCTCCTCCGATGATGCCATTCTCTTCTTCTTCTTCTTTTATTAATCCTTTCTGCTTTGATTATTACTTCCAGATGATTGTATCTTTCTTCTCCTTTCTAATGTCTTGTTAAAGATAATTAATATATATTTTCTTCACATTTAAATCAATAAAACTTAATCAACGATCAATTTTTATAATACGATAAAACACAGTGGATAAATCAATACCCAAAACGTGGCAGTATATTTGATAGTTTGCTGTAAAAGTTTGACAAATTATTTGTTTTTTTTAAATATAGAAAGAATAAAATACGAATAACCGTTACTAAGTATAGTTTGTCGATTATGCATATTCGATGGAAATATTCGTTTGTTTTGGGGAACTATAATGTCATAACGTGCTTATTACTACTTTGCGTGCCTTAAAGGAAGATTGTATTATTAATTAACAACTTAATGTAGTTCTACTATTCTATTTGTGACTGATTTTTCTAACCCTATATTTTGAGTTATAAAACTTAAAACATATAATACATCTATCAACTCATTTCATTTGGATAAATACACATTTTTCAGCATATACGATATCCTCTAATATATACAACTAGTCAAAATAGATTTTCCATTATTTTGAAAACATACTATAGCAAGGTAGGTTTCTACTAGTCTAAATGTTCATCAACTAGTCGTTAGACCCTCGATTAGTCCCAATAACTATAATTGATATTCTTATAAACGTCCAGAAAGTAGCAAAGCAAAGCAAAGCAATCCATTTAAAAAACTGTAAGCTTGATTTCATTAAAAACATGTTCAGACCCAGACCCACGACCTGCTGACTTCAGCCTCAATCACGAACAGATATTTGAGGGAAGCTTGCCCAGACGTCTTGCCAAGTCTTCTTTCCGCTGACGACTGAGCTGATCACCGAAGCTGCTTCATCTAACTTGACTCGGACTTGTTCCCTGCTGTCTCTTTCTCTGATTGTAACCGATGTTTCCGAGTCCACTGTTATTGCAAATGGCACTCCAATCTCATCGCTTCTAGCGTATCTCTTTCCTATCGAAGCACCTGTGATATCAATCTTGTTTGAGATACCAGCGGCTTTGAGTTCCTTGGAAATGATTTTGGTTACTTTCTCTAATTCTTGGTTCTGAACAAGCGGCAAGACTGTGCATTTCTTGGGAGCCACGTGAGGAGGGAAACAGAACAAGTTCAGCTGTTCATCGCCTGCTTTGCTTGGCCTTTCCCTAAAAGAATGCTCGTACAGACAATATAGGATTCGACCGATACCAAAAGATGGTTCAATCACAGACGGAGTGAACACCCGCTGGTGCTCCACCTTCTTCTCCTTTGAAATTGACACCATGCTCTTCTTGATGCTCACACTTTCTTTAAGGGTACACACATAGAATTCAACTTCTCCATTGGATTCCAGTGTTGCTTTCATCTCCATAGCTTCTTGCTCATTCATAGCCTAACCAAAAAGCATTTATACAAATGAGAGACAAAGAAGCTTTTCAGTAAAACAAATATATAGAAAGCAGTCAGTCTACCTCTAGAGCTTCGACCACATTCTTTTGATTTCCCTTGAATGCAAGACCCACTTCTTTCTTTACAGGTTTAATAACAAGTTTCTGAAATTAAGGACACATAGAAACATATATTAACAACAACTTATAAAGACGAGACAAAAAGGATAATTAATAATACCTCTACTTCTTTAGGTTGTGCATATTTCTCTTGAGCCACAAGAGCAGTGCCACTTTTTTCCTGTTATACAACAATATAATGTGTCAACAATCTATCTACTTTGGTTATTTTAAAATAGATAGCTGCAAAACATACAGAGTGAGCACTGAGGTCGTAAGCAGCCCTATCTGCAATACCAACACATTCAATCCATCCATATGTACACTCAATTTCAGCGTCCCAACAATCTGCTGCATAGTGGGCCATTTCATTTGGTAGATGCTGGCGGAAACGCAGACGTTCCTTGTCTATACCAAGGCGGGTAAGAAAAAGATACACTCTACCAATGAAGTATCCTAGAGTTTCATTGTTCACAGTTGCCTGTTTGAAAACATTTTCAGTATAAAATTGATAAAAAGGGTCGCATGAGACATTATTAATAATAATATATTAATGACCTTGGCAACAGCTTGGCCAAGGCGAAGTGGTTTTTCAGATTGGCCAGACAATTGTTCCTCTTGTGGAAACATAAGCAACTCCAGATTTGCTACATCTTGGAACTTAGGGTGTGACTTATTCTCAGGATCTACAAAATGTTCGATCTCCGCCAAGGTGAATTCACGAGCTCTAAGAAGCCCTTGACGAGGAGATATCTGCAAAGGAACTTATTTAACACCAGATCACCATTCTAGCAAAAGCAAAGGATAATCACCTCGTTTCGAAACGCTTGACCAACTTGAGCAGCAGCAAAAGGAAGCTTTCTACCATTTTGATAATACAATTTATTAAAGTTGACAAAGATGCCTTGTGCAGTTTCAGGTCGCAAGTAACTGAAAAATTAAAAAAAAAAAATGAGAACTTTATATATAATATCTTAGTAGGAAGAAAAATCATCATCAAATGAAAAATACAAACCCGGGGGTGGGAGTAGATGGGCCAATGGAAGTTTGAAACATCAAGTTGCAAGGGTAAGGATCAGAGAGTTGATTCTTAGTGTCTGGGGCAGTGATACCATACTCTTTGATCTTAGCACCAAGCTCTTGAGTAGAATAATCTTCCAAAACAGCAAGAACATTCTTCAATTCAGCAGCTTTCTCAGCAGAGATGGTAGAATCTTTCTCAAGCTTTTCATTGCAATAGTCTTTGAGCAAGTGGTCAGCACGGTGACCTTTTCCAGTTTTCTCATCCTTTACCATCAGATCAGAGAACTTATCCACATGACCAGATGCCTTGAAAACAACCTCTGGTGTCACACAGGGAGAATCAACTTCCAACATATCCTCCTCAAGAATGAAATGCTGAAAATTACAATTCTCTAATTTTAGGAACCAACGCTAACACACAATTTCTAAATCTTGTGAATGGATGGATATATACTTACTTGATGCCAAAGGTTAAGAACATTGCGTTTAACATCACATCCAGGACCAGTGTAATCGTAAAATCCAGCGAAGCCACCGTAGATTTCGAAAGAAGGTGTATAGAAGTGCCGCTCGAGTGTACTGTGGACAGCTTTTCGCAAAGCATCGCGGTGGTTAAGTAAACCGGTCATGGAGGATTGGAGCTGCTTTTCAACGGAGGATTTCACAAGCTTCAATGTAGTCTCCATGGAAATTGAGGTTCACTCACCTATCCGGATATTGTTATGTTTAGCTAGGGTTCTGCCGTTTTGGTATCAAAACTTAAAAACAAATACAAGGCCCAGTCGTAATCCATTTTGTTCCTTGGAAGCCCATATACAATACACAGCCCATAATTGATAGTGATGTTAGTAGGTGGACATTAATCACTCCATCCACTAGTCTTCCACTGACCAGTTTCTAGTGGTATATTGGAGGCTATTGCATTGGTAAACTCCATTGTTTCCTATACTAGTTTTGAAAAGTTGATGATATGATACGAATTAGTCTGTATAAGAGTTTTTCATAAATATCGTAGACTTTAAAACAATCAAAATAAAAGAATGTTTATAAACGTTGAAACAATAAAAATAAATATCCTATATCTATGAAACGATCAAAATAAAAGAACGAAACGTAAATCCGAGCCATATGTAACATTGATTAACAAACAAAAACTATGAAGAAAGTGGATTAGAAAACGAAGAGGCACACGTATATTTTATCTAATGAACATCACATATAATCATCAATTTTATTATTCGACGCTTGCCAGTTGCAAAAACTTCAAAGGTTTTCTGAACGTTAACAGGCCGATTTCTCCCATTTAAGTCCATATTAGGCTTTAGCCTTACGGGCCATTACAATACATTTAGATAAAGACAAGTCCTTGTCCGAAAATAAGTCAATGTAGCGTGGGGTCCACACTTTTGTCATTTATTGTGTGAGTCCATTCCGACAGCTATCATTTAATTACTTCATTAATCACCATAAGAAAATGTTTTCTTGACTCGTAATAATAAATTTCCGATTAATCTTCTAAGTTTTATTATATTTCATAATCTTGAAACAGAAGTCTATAGAACGTGGTATGAATAGCCGTTAGATTTGGTTTTATATTTCTTTAAAAAGTTATCTTTAATTGCCAATCACTTATTTAATATCCCACGAAATCGTCTCACTTTCGGCTACTAGAGTTTTACTCCAACCACAACACCGTCACCAATTAAAAACTCAACCACCATTCAGAATCATACACATGTAAGACTATGATTTATAATTTATGTGACAAGCAGTGACTTTATCATACATTACAAAACTGACGTTGATCCTCTGCTATTTTTCTCAGGCGACCTACTCAACCTAATTTCATTTCCGTGTGATTTCTTCATCTCCATCAACTTAAGAAGGTCAGATTCCTCAAAATTGAGTTTCCTGTTTATATGTATCCTTTTGATTGTCTATGTTCTTCTGAAAATCGAATCTTGTATCAATAGTTTTTTATATATTTTAGGGTTTACTGTTCTATGAAGAGTTTTTGCCTTGATTTTTCAGCCTTTTATAACGTTTGTGTGGATGATTTAATCATAGGGTTCTTGTAATTTGAAAAGATTTGAACTTTGTCCCTAAAACAATTGATTATGGGGTTTGTTTCCATTTGGGTTTTGCATAATTGCAATAAATTTGATTACTTTGAAGAGAAAAAGGAAATTTTGCTTAAAAGTTGTCAGCTTTTGAATAATGGTTGATTAATATTATTTATGATTCTAAAAGTATGTCATTTTGATTTCTCAGTATCTAACAAAATGAGTAGACCACAAGATCCACCAAGAGGTTTCTTCCCATTTGGTAATCCATTTCGAATGTTATCACCAAAAGGCTCCGATTTATCACCATGGTTACTTTCTCTATTGAATGGCTTTGAGTCACATTTAGCAGAGAGACTAAAGAAACTTATGCCTAACAACAAAGATGATATCCTCACTTTATCTTGGATGAAGCTAGCTATGGAGTCGCTCTGCGATACTCACGATAGCATAAACACACTCATCACTGATCTTCAACTTCCTGTTTCTGATTGGGAAGAGAAATGGGTTGATGTTTATCTTGACATAAGTGTTAAGTTACTAGATCTCTGTAATGCCTTTAGCTCAGAGCTTACACGTCTCAATCAAGGAGATCTATTCCTTAAGTGTGTTCAACACAATTTACAATCTGATTCAGGAGAGAAATATCTTCAAGCTCGGTCTTCGCTTGATAGTTGGAGACAACATGTTAATGCAAACAATGCTAGAATTGAAAACTGCCGTGCTGTTCTAGACAGTCTTGTTAAATCTCTAACCTTGCCTAAAGTCAAGAATTCGGCTAAAGGAAAAGTGCTTATGAGAGCTTTTTATGGTGTGAAGGTTCAAACAGTTTATATCTGTAGTGTTTTTACTGCAGCTTGGTCTGATTCAACTAAAGATCTTTTCGATTTACCAATCTCTGAAAAGCCATTGTGGGCTAAGGACTTTACTGATTTGCAGACTATTGTAAATGCTGAGATTAGAGATATGTTATCTTCAGGTAGAACCACAATTCTCAAAGAGCTAGAGAGCGTTGATGCTAGTGTTGAGAAGCTATACCCGATGATTCAAGTTGGTTTTGATTCTGCTGAAGTTGAAACCTTTAAGGATTATGCTATGGAATTGGAGACACAAGGTGAGAAATTGTCTCAAGGGTTAGATCAGTTACTAGAGGAAGTTGATTGTTTCTTCAAGGTGATTTTAAGTGGGCGCGATGTTTTGCTTTGTAATCTTAGGTCAAGTGATTCAATCTCTGGAAATTCAGTTAGAGATTAAGGTAGATTTAGGGTCTGAAAGTTTATATCTTTTTGTTTGTTTGTTTGAGTCCAATCTGTTGAGCTTGTTAATTGTGTTGGTCTTGTTGTCCTGTAATGAAATAGTAATATATAAATACAGTTGTTTGGCTTGAAATAAACCTCTAATGTGTTTGTAAAGATCCAATCTTTCTAGAACAATTTCAATCAAAAGGATCAAATTAGTGAAGAAAGGTAAAAGGGTGTGAGTCATAAGACAGGTGCAAGTAGTGACCATACACAATACTTACCCTTCAAAACACCTTGTCTCTCTTTCTTGATCTGACCATTGTATTCATCAATCATGTCTGGAGAATCAAGTTCTGGTTCTACAGATCATTGCATCAAAGTTGTACCAACACATGGTGGTCGATATGTTCAATACAATGTTTATGGACAACTCTTTGAAGNAAAGAAGCATCATAAAAGTTCATTATTTATATAATTTTTAGTTTATGACACATTTTTCTACTTATGTAATAAGTTGTTTTTTAAATTGTGTAATGCCATATATTCTCATGTAGTATCTTATGTTTCAATAAAATTTTTGACGTTTAGAAAAAAAAAATCGTATACAATGTACAGCACATGGTACCTAACTGATAAATTTGTTGATAACAATGTAATCATATTTCATAAGGTTGAGATCTAAATCAAACAAAACTTGCTTAAAAGTGAATATTAAATAAATAAATAAATAAAAGTGTTGACAAAAAATAAATAAATAAATAAAAGTGAAAATTAAAAATTAAAAAACGTGGAAGCAATAAAAGCTC